>RCUC01090976.1:0-12641 GCA_003697995.1 Taxidea taxus jeffersonii | reverse complement strand
TTTTTTTTTTTAAGATTTTATTTATTTATTTGACAGACAGACATTACACAAGTAGGCAGAGAGTCAGGCAGAGAAGGGAGGGGAGAAGCAGGCTCCCTGCTAAGCAGAGAGCCCAATGTGGGACTCGATCCCAGGACCCTGGGATCATGACCTGAGCTGAAGGCAGCGGCTTAACCCACTGAGCCACCCAGGTGCCCACTATTTCTAATTTGTAATGACAACAGCAGCCTGATGACCTTTAAACCTCCAAATCTGATTGCATGGATTCTTTGAAAACCTAATTTAACATTTGAACTAAATAAGAATAAGAAAGAAAAACAATAATAAATCACTTTCCTTCCTTGCCTCCTAACTGTATTTCGCATCTCTCCTCCCCAATGTCATATAAACACAAAAAGGAAGGAGCCCCACACTTAGCCTGTACTTCCGGATTCACTGTGGTCACGGCTGGGAAAGGCTCTCCTTCCACTTCAGGAAGAGGCAGGGGGATAGTGACAGCTCTGTGTTTGGTTCTTGTGAAACGAATATAAGCAGTGGAGTAGAGCCTTGTATTAGGTACAAATGAAAATGAATTTAGGGACGCCTGGGTGGCTCAGTTGGTTAAGCGGCTGCCTTCGGCTCAGGTCATGATCCCAGCGTCCTGGGATCGAGTCCCACATTGGGCTCCTTGCTTGGCAGGGAGCCTGCTTCTCCCTCTGCCTCTGCCTGCCTCTCTGTCTGCCTGTGCTCACTCTCTCTCTCTCTCTCTAACAAGTAAATAAATAAAATCTTTAAAAAAAAAAAGAAAACGAATTTATTCCTAACTTATTCTTTAATTATTTAAGTGTATACTCGAATGGATTATTTGTAGGTTAGTATTTGGAAACTTTTAAACTCAGTTTAAACTCTAGTTCTGTTTTGCAAGGTTATAATTGAGAAGAATCCATTGCTTTTCAGGGAATCATCCTTGCTGAAACCCCTATGAGGGCAGGCAGCTCAGAAGCTCTGCTCCTCTGGGGAGCAGGGCAGGAATTTGAGATGTGAGCCACAGGGGCTGGAGGAGGCAGCCAGCAAGCTTGAAAACCAGCCCTTCCAAAGCAAAGTGACGTGATGCCCTAACAGAATTTTTGACTAGACTATTAGCAAGATTACTAATATTTAGCATTTAGCAAGTGGATAAGAAACATTTACTGTCATTCCATATTGGCAGAATCATTCACTGCTAAAGGCATTTTGGGGAGCAATTTGTTAATAGCTATTAAAATTTAAAATGCACATACCCTTTGATTCAGATATTCCATTGTGAGATGTATATATTCTAGAAAAACATGAAGATTGACAAAGGGTGGTGAATGTGATCTGATAAATAATATAAAAATTTGGAAATAACCATCAACAAACTGATAAAGAAGCCAAAAAACAGATTTTTGTGGAATACTATGCAGCTGCTCCATGTGCACCACAACGGAAGGAGCTAAGATTCATTAAGTGAAAAACATAAGTGTAGAATGATACATGTCGTCTGACTGTCCTTCAAGCCAAATCAATGTGTGTGTCCTTCAAGCCAAATTATGTGTGTGGTTGCAGGTTTGTGTGCACATGAAGGTAAACTCACCAAAGGGCTGAGAGCAGTTACCCATGGGAATGTCGAGGAGGACAGTTGACCCAAACAGAGTCATTCTCTTGGGATTCTGGGACTGGGTGTCCTTGGGTGGCAGGACATGGCCATGTGCAAATATGGTTGTCGTTGGCAGAGCTGTCTTCTTCCTGTCATGTGATTAGCAGAGACATGAATCTGTGAAGCATAAAGATGGAAACTGAAACATGGACTCCTGGGTGGCTCAGTCTTTTAAATATCTGCCTTTGGCTCAGGTCATAATCCAAGAGTCCTGGGATCAAGTCTCACATCGGGGTGCCTGCTCAGTGGAGAGTCTGCTTCTCCCTCTCACTCTGCCCCTCCCTCCTCTTGTGCACACACTCTCTCTCTCTCAAATAAATAAATAAAATTGTTAAAAAGAAAGAAGCAATGGGCACCTAGGTGGCTCAGTCATTAAGTGTCTGAGTTTGGCTCAGGTCATGATCCCAGAGTCCTGGGATCGAGTCCCACATCGGGCTCCCTGCTCGGCACTCTCTCCCACTCCCCCTGCTTGTGCTCCCTCTTTGTCTGTATCTCTGTCAAATAAATAAATAATCTTTTTTTAAAAAGAGAGAAAGAAAGAAAGCAAAAAAGCAAGCAAGAAAGAAAGGGAGGGAGGTATTATACCTCAAGAGAGGGAGGTATTATTTCATGGACTCCAACAACTTTTCATCTGGCTGCTGATCCATTCCAATGTGTAGCAATATTCCCACTTGGAAAGTCACTGCCCTGAGTATCTCCAGAAACCACGAGATAAGTTTCTTTCTCTGTGTGGGAAGATGCTCAATTCAACACAAGTTGTGTCTGGGACATGCAACCACATTTGCATTTTAGTATATGTTGGGGAGCTATTTCTATTGATAAAACTCTTGCAAATTATAGAATTAATGGTTATTCAGCAGACTATGCCCTTCTGTCTATCTTTACTTTTATCTTTTCCACCATGGTACTTAATGTAGTGCTTGCTGCTCGACTGACATTTAATAAATGCTTTCCATGAATGAACAAGTAGACATATTCAAATAAAGCAATGATAGACAAGGACAGCCATGGGTTTATTATATGCCAACAACATCATCCTGTTGAATAGAAGCAGGCCTAATTGCTCAAAGTCAACTATTTTCACCACAAAATAGAAATTCCATGTGCTATTTTACAGTTTGTAAGGCATTTTTACATCTTTTGCCTGCCTCTTGGTGGGGACAAGCTCTGAGGGAGAAGGGACTCTTCCCAACACACCCAGTTAGGGACAGGTTCACCACTCGAATCCAGCCCCCACGGTACCTTTGGCAATGTTCTCTTTTGTTAAAGAACAAATAAAGAACAGCACGTGCCATGTTGCAATTCAGCCCTATTTTGGCTGAGCACACTGAGGGGATGGGGCAGAATTCAACAACCCCAGAAGCCACACCTACCACATCCACTGTGACTCAAGAGACACTAAGTGTTGAAGTTGGCTCAGTTTGCCACCTCTCGGAACATTCAGTGTTGCCCAAGCCCTGTGGGACTCATATTCAAAACTAAAAAGGAAGAGGAAGGCTTCTCTCCACTTACAGTGAGAGAGAAACCATTTCTCAGGGTCATAAGATTCTATTTCAAGATCTTGCCAGAAACTTGGTTTATATAAACCAAGAGGCTTGTGATCAAAGTCAAGTTTTCCTGTTAAAGTTGCTAAATATGTCACAATAAAAGGCACATTTTAGCTCTGAATTGGGATGCTTTGAGGAAGAATTTCAATAGTTCTTTTCAAAGTTTTGACTCCCCCCAGCTGAGCAATAAACCCAAGCATTGCCCTTGTGTTCTTTCTCCCCACTCCCTATCTCTGAGCATTTTCTGGCTGTTGCATGCCGCACGTGTAAACAAGCAATGGGCTTCCCAAGCTTACATGCAATCACATGGAGTCCTTGATATTTAAGTCTTTTTTTTTTTTAAAGATTTTATTTATTTATTTGATAGACAGAGATCACATGTAGGCAGAGAGGCAGAGAGAGAGAGGAGGAAGCAGGCTGTCCGCAGAGCGGAGAGCCCGATGCGGGGCTCGATCCCACGACCCTGGGATCATGACCTGAGCCGAAGGCAGTGGCTTTAACCCACTGAGCCACCCAGGCACCCCATATTTAAGTCTTTTGATAAAAGATTACAAGCATCTTTAGTAAGTGGTTATCATGACAATATTGAAATGGGAAATATACCTGTTCTCACACATTCTGCAATGAATGCTACTCTTGACTCATAATCCTTTAAACTTTCATTAAGACTGAGAACTGACTGTTAGCCATTGGCCCTTGACTCTTCATCCACTTTCCCAGTTTTCTTTGGCTTCTTACTTCCGATTCTTTTCAGGAGAGGACAGCCCCAAACTTTTTGGAATGACTTTAATATTTGGTTCCCATATATAAGAATCATTGTGCATCCTAGTTGGACTTGCCCCAACCTGTACCAGGAATGAGACTTGCATCTGGGGCAACACCAGCTCACCCATGTGTCCTTCCTTTCCAGGCCACACCTGGTCCCACTGCCTTTGTCACAGCTTCTGTTTACATTTCTATCATCATGCAGCTCCAGAACTTTCACAGTCCCTGGACATTTGCCTCTCTGGTCACATACCGTTAACAAAGAAAGTAAGAAAACATAAGTAAGCATAGGTAAAGATCAATAAGTAAGTAAATACATACATACATATACATATACATACATATATGCAGTTAGCTTTGCTGTCTCAGAATAATGCAGGCACTGAAGAAATCCACATTAAATCAGTGCTGATAGTCAAAGAATTAGAATGAATCTGAATGTCTATTCAATTCATTAGCACATTTTATCTGGCCCTGTCTTTTTCTATGATAGTTCTTTGTATTTGTTTCTCTTTTTTATTATTAATTATTTTTATTAGCATATAATGTATTATTTGTTCCAGGGGTACAGGTTTGTGCATCATTGGGCTTACACACTTCACAGCAATCACCATAGCACATACCTTCCCCAGTGTCCATAACCCAACCACCCTCTCCACACACACCCTGCCCCCCAGCAACCCTCAGTTTGTTTTGTGAGATTAAGGGTGTCCTATGGTTTGTCTCCCTCCTGATCCCATCTTGTTTCATTTTTTCTTTCCTTACCTCCCAAACACCCCACATTGCCTCTCAAATTCCTCATATCAGGGATATGATATGATAATTGGCTTTCTCTGATTGACTTATTTCACTCAGCATAATACCCTCTAGTTCCACCCATGTCGTTGCAAATGGCAAGATTTCATTTCTTTTGATGGCTGCATAGTATTACATTGTATATATATACCACATCTTCTTTATCCATTCATCTGTTGATGGACATCTAGGTTCTTTCTATAGTTTGGCTCTTGTGGACATTGCTGCTATAAACATTCAGATGCACGTGTCCCCTCGGATCACTACATTTGTATCTCTAGGGTAAATACCCAGTAGTGTGATTGCTGGGTCATAGGGTAACTCTATTTTCAACTTTTTGAGGAACCTCCATGCTGTTTTCCAGAGTGTCTGCACCAGCTTGCCTTCCCACCAACAGTGTAGGAGGGTTCCCCTTTCTCCACATCCTTGCCAGCATCTATCATTTCCTGACTTGTTAATTTCAGCCATTCTGACTGGTGTGAGGTGGTATCTCATTGTGGTTTTTATTTGTATTTCCCTTATGCCAAGTGATGTGGAGCACATTTTCATGTGTCTGTTGGCCATCTGGATGTCTTCTTTGCAGAAATGTCTGTTCATGTCCTCTGCCCATTTCTTGATTGGATTATTTGTTCTTTGGGTGTTGAGTTTGATAAGTTCTTTATAGATTTTGGATACTAGCCCTTTATCTGATATGTCATTTGCATATATCTTCTCCCATTCTATCAGTTGTCTTTTGGTTTTGTTAACTGTTTCCTTTGCTGTGCAAAAGCTTTTGATCTTGATGAGGTCCTTAAAACAATGAGGAAGCAGTACAAAGATAGACAAGAACAGTGAAAGAGATTAGAGAATCCAGAACCAGACCCACCTGATTTATGACAAAGAGGCCACTGAAAGACAGTGGGGAAGGGTGTTTTCTTCACTAAAGGCTGCTGGATTGATTGGTCTACCACATAGGAAAAAAAAATTAATCTTGGCCCCTACTTCACCTTGTACATAGAAATCAGCAACAGATAGATCATACACTGAAATGAGAATGGTAAAATGGTGAAGATTTTAGAAGAAAATGAAAATATTTTCATGATCGCAAGGTGGGCAGTTTTCAAAAATAGTATATAAAAAGCAGTAACTTCAAAACAAAAGATTAATAAAATAAATGATCATAAAAATAAGAGTGCCTCATCAAAACATGTCATTAAAGGAGTGAAAATGAAATACACAGATTTGGGAAGAAGTTTGCAATGCATATAACAGATGTATTTTCGAAGCCAATGCAGAACACTTTTGGAGTAAAATGAAGAAAAATAATGCATAAGTGCCATTTATTGGGCACACATTGTTTGGCACTGGGCTAAATACTTAACCCACCATGATCTAATTTAATCCCCCATGAAAACCCTAGATGATAGGTATCATTAACCCAAGGTTTCACAAGATAGGGGAGAGGGCTATGTTAGGTTAAGTGAGCCCCTGAATTCACACAGGTAGCAAATGACAGGGTCAGGAGAAAAACGCAACCCCCAGCCTCTGTAGAACTCTCAACCAGTGCATCCAACCATCCATCTTTCTCTCCTCCTTCCATTTCTTCCATCCATGCACTCACCCATCTATCCATTCTTCTTTTCTTTTCTTCTGTTCGTCTATGGTAGCATAAGGCCTTGACTGAAGGCCCAATATTACGTGCTGCTTTGACATTTGGTAAAACTGGGAGAGAATGACAAATCAGCCTTGGGCAGGGACCCAAGCCATGGGTCCTTGCTTTCGGTCCCGGCTGCTGGAATATATCCACCTGGCTTCTCAGTTGTGTGAATCCTCAATTTTGCGCCTTGAGAAAGTCATGTTCCACTTCATTATTCCCTTAAGAAGGGCTCAAAACTCAAACTTTGACTTTTCTACTCCAAGCCCTTGAAAGTATGGAAGGAAAACTCTCAAGAGGAAATAGGTCACAACACTCAAAATAATGAAATTGAAAACTCTGATGAATTGGTCAAGTTTACAAGTCCACTAATTCTATGGCAGACTCTGACAATTGTCATCAGATCAGAGGAAGGAAGGGCTTCAGCGATCATGTAGTCCAGGTTTTCAGTCCTAAATGTACAGCAGAGGAAAATTCTGGGACCAGGTGTCATGCTGTTTATAAAATTCCCCAGGTGATTCTAACATGGAGGCAGGGTTAAAAACATAGAAGTATTCTAAACTTTCCTGACTACAGGGCAAGCTAGAAGGCCTCAGGGACCCCAGCAAATGTGGATAAGTGGCCCACAGTCATCTAAGAAGAAACTCATGGTAAATTAACCGGGTCAGCATTTTTACTACTCCAAGGATTCCATAGCCCTGCTATAAGAGAGTAATAAAGTACACCAATGAAATCCATCTTCTTGCTTTGCATCTTCTTAAGAGACTGGCTGACTACCACTTGCCCAAAAAAGTCCATAAATTTCTAGGATAAATTTATGCCAGATCTAAGTATTCAGCAACAAAGTCACGGAGAGAGCATGAGTCATGTGAAAGAAATTCAACTCTATCCTACTCCACTGAGGACAGGGCACAGGGAAGGAGAATATTCATTGTTTCATTTTGTTTTGTCTCTCCTTGATCTACAAAAAAAAAAAAAAAAAAAAAAAATCAGGATGACTTACAACCAGGATACACACACACATTTACACACAATACATTAGGAAAGACGATGTGATGAAATGGAAATAGAGATAATGAATCAGGAACAGGAAAACATTTTAAAGGACAAAAAAATGCGTATTCAGAGACATTGAATGAATAAAGAAACATTATTTATGGATGCCTAAGACTGAAGAAACATAATACCTAAATATTTATTAAAGGGGTTTAATTAAACAAATTATGAAAGGTCAGGGAGATAAAAAATGAGGTGACTCTCTTTGTGATGATAAGGAGAAGTTTCCAAGACAAACTGAAACAAATAGAAGTTCAGACCAGAGCACAGAGCTTGCTACCACCTCCAGGAGAGGCAATGCCTGGAGTAGCCGCTGCCTCTGGGGATGGTTTCAGGATGGGCAGGGACAGGAAGGACATTCATAATAGACTTTTTTGGTCTCCTGGAATCTTTTGTACTATATGCATTCCTTTTTCCCAAATTATAAAAAATAAAGTCACACTAAAACTATTATTTAAAAGAAATACATAATGTTTTTTAAAGATTTTATTTATTTATTTGACAGAGAGAGAGCTCACAAGTAGGCAGAGAGTCAGGCGGGGGTGGGGGGGCTGGGAAGCAGGCTCCCTGCTGAGTGGAGAACTCGATGCGGGGCTCGATCCCTGGACCCTGAGATCATGAACTGAGCTGAAGGCAGCGGCTTAATCCACTGAGACAACCAGGTGCCCTAGAAATACATAATTTTTAGAGAAATAGAAATTCAAGCCTAAAGAAAAAAAAAACCCTAACTAATGTAGAACCATGAAGCCCTCATGAAGCCCTAAACACAATTTATTTTATTTTATTTTATTTTATTTTTGTTGAATAATAATCCCTTAAATTTTTCCCAAATCTTTTATTTAAATTCTAGTTAGTGAACACACAGTGCAATATTGGTTTTAGGAGTATAACTCAGTGATTCACCACTTACATATAACACCCAGTGCTCATCACAACAAGTGCCCTCCTTAATGCCCATCACCCATCTAGCCCATCCCCTACCTCCCTTCATCAACCTTCAGTTAAGAGTCTTTTATGTTGTGTTATTTTTAAGAGTCTCTTATGGTTTGTTTCCCTTCTCTTTCTCTCTTTTTTTTTCCCATCCCATATGTTTATCTGTTTCTTTCTTAAATTTCACATATGCATGAAATCATATGGTATTTGTCTTTCTCTTACTGACTTATTTCATTTAGCAAAATATAGTCTAGCTCCATCCATGTCATTGTGAATGGCAAGATTTCACTCTTTTTGATGGCTGAATAATACTATATATATACATATACATATCAACCACAACTTTTCATCCATTCATTAGTTGATGGACACTTGGGCTCTCTCCATAGTTTGGCTACTGTTAATAGTGCTGCCATAAACATCAGAGCTGAATACAATATTTTAAAGCTGTCTCCTGACCTGTGACAAAAGGAAAGGAAGAGGTGAACTTACAAAAAACCACCTGAACATTAAGGAATGACTTTCCCAGCCTGGGTCTGGGTTGCTCAGACAAGAGTGGAAACTGTCAGATTGTGTGGGCAGCAACCATTCTCCCCAGATCAGCCAGAACCATGACCCCAGTGTCACCTCCTACTTAGGACAGTCTCTCTCAAATCAAGAGCCTGAGTCTTTATGGTGCCCATCTCTGATCACAGCATGGCTCCCCCAGACACATTCTCTTAGGACAAGGCCACCACACAGCCCCATCCAGGTGTCCCATCTCCCCATCCAGGTGTCCTACCTCCTTCTATGCTTTGCTTCATGATGAAGAGATTGTCTCATCTTTTGTGCTGGTCACATGCTGTGGTGCTGACTACAGATAATGCTAACTTGATGCAAGAGCCCTTCCCTAGAGACAAAATACTGTCTGCATTTTCAGTGTTGGAAATTTTAGGCAGAATAACACTTTGAAAGACTAAACTATAGAAATCTTCCAGCAGCGACCTGTTAAATCATACCATATAAACAAACTCCTGAATCTCCGTCTTGGGTCCATTCTATATATACTTAAGTGTCATGCTAATTTGGAAGATTGGAAGATATTGATTTCTGTAATTTCCACTGGTGCCTCTCCCCTTTGCTTTCCCCACTTAGGCTGATAGACAAGCCCCATGCTTCCTCATATTGGAGGAGGTTTGTGGTAGGGAAAAAGAAGAATTTGTCTGCAAAAGACCTCAGTTACCTGATTTTGCTTGCCCAAGGCCTAAGCAGGTTGGATATTACATTGGTGCTGGGAAGATGAGAGAAGAGCGGTGGAGACTATGTCCCAGGCTGGCCAGGAGGGTGAAGGGAAGTGCTGGCCTCAGGTGAAAGGCTGGCAAAGCCCAGCAGGGGTTACACAGGAAAGTGGTGGGATTGGAGAGCTTTGTGTGAGGAGTCCAGAGATCCAAATGCTGAGTTTCGGAAGGACAGAGGTTAGGCACCCCTGCCCCAACTGCCCCTTCATCCTACAAGCTCTCCAAGAGGCTGTGAGGGGAGCCCCCCACCCCTAGTAATGCTAGGATGGTGTTTCACATGCATTTAGTTGAGGGCAGGGGTTCTGAGTCAGAATGACATGATTTGAAGGGTTAGAGATAATTTTATTTCTTGCATACCTGAGTATGTGGGCTGCAAATCCTGCCAGCAACTCATAACTTCCCAAGCACTGTTCCAGAACAAGTCTGATAACCTCTTGTACACTGACGCTGACTAAGTAGAATTAAACGGAAAGAGAGAGAGATTTTGAAAGTGAGTCCTCTTCTCCTCATGGAGTGTTTTCACCATGAAAAAGGCAGAAATGGGGCGAGTCCACATTCCTCCTGAGCTCTCTTTCCTGCTGTTGTTCAGCGGCTGCTCCCATTCTCCATTGCGTTTTGTTTTGTTTTGTTTTTGAAAATAGGAGAGGCTCCAAAGCAGAGTTTGAAAAGACTCCACGAGAGGGTCCCTGCCTCACCTGCCCTGTGTCCCCCTCCTTGGCGTGGACCCAGGTTTGGAGAATGGAGGACCATGTGCTTTCTGGCCTTCCACCAATGTGTTTGACTTGCAGGGATCATATCAATCCTCGTGGAAGAAACTCTGGGTCTTCCAAATACAGCCAGCTGTCTGAGGAAGCTGAGAACACACCGGGGGGCCTTGTGAAGTACACCTCTACCAGGAGGAAAATGCACATTTCCCAGTGGCGAGAACTGATAAGCAGGTGGCTCTCACCGCTCACAAGGAAGGAGCTGGATAGGGTCACAGAGAGTGACATTCAGGGAACAGGGAGGTCCTACTCACAACGCTGGACTGTTCTCAAGAGAAACCATAAAGCACCTCAAGATGGCAGCTGCAGATAAGGTCATGTGGTCTCACTGTCATCCCATCTTTGCAGGAGTGTTGTGACAAAAAGCAGACTGGCTGAGAAAGGCAGAGATTAAATACCAACTGCATCCCTCACAAAACAAAATAGAAACTTTACTGTCAGCTCCAAAAATGACTGTACAGAAGTGAACGCTGTCCTATGCTGGATGCTGGTGGGAGTGGGGATGGGGAAGGGAGGTAGATTTGGGAACACGTACCTCTCTGTATGTCTGCCTTCCAGGCTAATGGGGTTAAAGCTCAGCATTTATCACTCTCCCTCCTTAGGCGCTGTGGCTGAGAGTGCTCCCTGCCCCCACCACCCAGCCTCTGCAGAACTAACATGTGGAACCCGTGGGACTGGCAGTTAAGAAAAAAGCAGGGAGCACTTGCTCCCACGGTCCTGGCCACACGCACCCACCATGCAGCCTCTATCAAGGCATGGGGTGGACAAGTAATCACACCCTGTGGGCCGAAGGCCACCTAAAAACTTGTCGTGTTTAGTTGCATATAGTTGGTTTTTTTTCTAAGTAATTGACGGATAATTTCTTGTAAAACATGAATTGAGATAAAGTCGTAGAGTCTAACAGAACAGGCCCATATTCCCCACATATCCACAATCATATGGGACTAAAAAGCAGCTCCCTTTCTCGATAGGGACAAGCTCCCCTGTTGGCCATAGTCCCAACACTCCCTATTGCCCCACTACTTTGGTCCACGTTGCTCTCTTATATTATTGCCTGGTCTTTGTAGGTTTTTGGGGCTGTGACCTCTGGGAGGATAAAATCAAAAGACCTTTCCAGACCAGTCTTTGCTATGACCTGGCTGGATGCCTCTTCTGGCATGCATGTAACCACTCTGAACTTTAGGTTCCTTATCTCCAAAACAAGTCATGATATCTTCTACTGGTACCTCGCACAGCAGGGGCGAGACTAACTGGGATGGTACTTGAAATTTTTTTTAAGATTACAAATAGAATATAAATCTGGAAGAGTGGGCTAGCCACCTTCCTTTACCTCCTATTAGATGTTCCTGTGGATCAGCTGAACCAGAGTCTTTTCTCCCAATAAAATGCTATCTTATTTGTCCATGTCTGTACACAGAGTGGCTTGGAACATACCCAGGTGGGCAAGACAAAGCTCCAGTCTTTGGGAGACTCTGGAACGGAAAGAAGAACAGGGAAATAGCTCATTTGTATCCTTGTTACCACCCTTCCTCCAACCCCTCCCTCATGGGCCTTCATGCCAATTACCTCTGCTTAGGGAACAAAATGTCATCACTTGAAGCTCTCAAGTATCAAATCTATAATTTCCTTTGTTGTTTGGGTTTATAGACTATGACTCTCTTTTTTTTAAGGTTTATTTATTCGTTTTTAGATAGAGAGAGTGGGAACAGGGGGAAGGGCAGAGGGAGAGGGGGAGAGAGAGAAGCAGACTCCCCACTGAGCACGGAGCTAGATGCAGGGCTCCATCTCATGACGCTGAGATCACAAACTGAGCCAAACCTAGAGTCAGACACTTAACCAACTGAACCACCCAGGCGCCCCTAGACTATGACCCTATTATGTCGGACTCCTTGAAGGCTACCAGTACATACCGGGATTCTGAAGAATCTTTGCAAAATTTGTTTTCTCAAAGGAAAATGCTGAGCCTCCCATTGAGAAGATTCTGAATTTCTCAAGCTGGGATGAGGACACTCCCATGGTGACAGCCCCCAGACAGCTGGGGCTGGCAAGGATCTGTACCCTCCCCAACTGTCTGCCTTTCACCCTCATGTCACATAAACATAGTTTGTCTAACCCGGCCATTTGATCACCACAAGATAAACACTGTGAGAAATAAATGTGTAGCAGCCCTTCCCCCAATTCCCATCCTGGTCCAGGGAAAAAAGGTCAACAGAA
>RCUC01090967.1:0-10977 GCA_003697995.1 Taxidea taxus jeffersonii | reverse complement strand
ACATACCCTATTGCTAAATATTGAAAAGTTGTACATTAAGCAAACAGCTGCTACGCAAAATAGTCTTGCCTCTTCGCAAAAACACCTTCAGAAAGACAACATAGAAAGCTATGTGCAAAGCAACAGTCCACACCAAGTGTGACTGTGCACTTTCAAAGTGGATTTTCTTTCCCCTGCCAGAGACCATGGTTCACTCGGGCCATTGGAGGGGATGAGGGGAGGAGGGGGAAGGGGACAGCTTTCTCGCACATCTGTTGAATCTCTCAGTTGACATTAAGTCATGCGATTAATAACTTTTTGTTGTTGTTACTCTTTTTAAAAAAGATTTATTTTTATTAAAAAATTTTATTTGGGGCTCCTGGGTGGCTCAGTGGGTTAAGCCTCTGCCTTCGGCTCCTGTCATGATTTCAGGGTCCTGGGATTGAGCCCTGCATTGGGCTCTCTGCTCAGCAGGGAGCCTGCCCGCGCCCCTCCCCCCACCCGCCTGCCTCTCTGCCTACTTGTGATCTCTGTCTGTCATGTAAATAAATAAAAAATTTTTATTTTTTATTTAATAAATAATAAATTAAATATTTATTAAATAAAAATTAAATATTTAATAAACAACAAGTCATAATTATATTAATATTTAATATAAATCAATATTTTATCAATCCATTTAATATTTATTTAAATTTAAATATTTATTTAATATTTAATATACATTAATATTTAATTGATATAAATTAATATTTAACATAAATTATACTAAATAAAATAATAAATAAATATTTAATAAATAATAAATTAAATTTTTTAAATTTATTTACTTATTTGCCAGAGAGAGAGAGAGCGAGCAAGCACAGAAGAGAGAGTGAGAGAGCACAAGAGTACAAGCAGGGGGAACGGCAGGCAGAGGGAGAAGCAGGCTCCCTGCTCCACCTGTTGCAGGTCCTGGGGATTCAATGGTAAATAAAACATTTTATTTTACCCAGGTCCTGGGTGGCTCAGTTGGTTGAGTCTTTCTCCTGCTAGGGTCCTCTTCCCAGGGTCCTGGGATCAAGCCCTGTGTCAGGTTCCCCACGGTGCGGGAAGCCTGCTTCACCCTCTGCCTCTGCCTGCTGCTCCCCCTGCCCCCCTCTCTCTGTCAAATGAATAAATAAAATATTTAAACAAAAAACAAAAACAAAACAAAACAACAACAAAACCAGGCGTCCCTTTATGCACTTTTTAGTGGGGAAGACACACAGAAACAAAGAAACTCCTAACTATTTAAAATAACTCCAGATATACTGTATTTCACGTCGGTGGCGCGGCCAGCGTTAGGCCTGGCAGGTTGCGGGGCCCCCAAAGAACATCATCGTCACCTCGGACCTTGGGCTTGGTTTGGGCGAGGAGGGGAAAGCATCCTCCTCCGCGGTTCCCTCTTTCCACCGCCAGAGGGCGCGCCGTCCCCATCTGTCCCTGCCCTCCCTGGCGCGCTTATCCCCGATCTTAACAGTAAGGGGACAGAAAGCCTCTTAGCCTCTCAAGCGTTCTGTCCTGCGATTTTCCTGGGGGCCTGTCTGTCCCAGGGAGTGGCTTGCTCCTAATAACAGCAATGGCAACCATGCCATGAAGAACTAGAGCCCAGAGTTACTGAGTTTCGTGTTGATCACACAGCACGTATAGGCACAATCAGCCAGGGTCCAGAGAGAGAGCTGTTGTGTCAGAGGGACCAGCGGGAGTAGAGGTATGGAGAAGAGAAGCTGCAGGGTAATGTTCTGGAGTATAAGAAGGTTGCTGTTGCTGGACTGGAAAGGACCAGAGTGTGTGGGGAGCCAGCTCAGCAGAACCAGATTCTCCTGGGACTTGCGTGGCTTGGTAAGGGCCTGGATTTGTGCTGTGAGCACTGGGAAGCCACGGAAGAGCATGTAAGGAGTGACGCTCACCCACTTTGCATTTTTATTTTTAATTAAAAAAATTTTTGTTTTTAAGTAATCTCCACACCTACCGTGGGGCTCACAACCCTAAGATCAAGAGTTTTAAGCTCTGCTCCAGTGGCTGAGCCAGCTGGGCACTGCCCCACCACTTTGCATTGTCAAGAGGTCATTTTGGGGAGCAGAGAGGGAGAGGGAGCGGAAGATAACAGACCCTCTTGGAGGTCTAGAACTATACCCACGGAAACTTCTGGAAACCTCATTTCAACCATGAGGGAAGCCACAATTAGTGTAGTCAGCTCTTCGGAAGGCAGAGAAGATACAGAGAATCTGTGATAATGTTGCTGAGCCTCACCTAAGATCGGCTCTCTTACCAAATTCTTCTGCCCTTTGATGCTCCATAAATTAGAGAGATTTTTAGCAATTCCTTGTTTCAACCTCTCTATTAAGGCTGTTGTGTTTACTGTGTCTTGAAAGGTTGTGTAATGTAATGGCTGTGGTAGGCTGGAAAGTGGTCTTCCTCAAAGATCCCCACGTCCTAATTGCTGGAATCTGTGAGTGTTACTTTACTTGGCAAAAAGACCCCCCTGTCCCCAAATCTTTGCAGGTGTGATTATACTCAGGGTCTTGAGATGGGGAGATTATCCCAGATTACCCAGGTAGGCTCTAAATACAATCACACTTAGAAGGGGGGAAAGAGAGGGATGTTGGACTAGAGACAGACGGGAAAGCCGTGCAGAGACAGAGGCAGAGATTGGAACAATGCAGGCACAGCTAAAGTTACCAGCTTCCGCCAGAAGCCAGAAGAAGGAATAGAACGCATAGAAGAATTCTCCCTTCCAGCCCCCAGAGAGAGGCAATCCACAGAAGGAACTGAGCATCCCTGCACATTCTTGTTGGGCGAGTCAGGAATCCAAGCCCAGACTGCTTGTTTATCTATTTCTTAGGATGGTGGTTACAGCCAGCAGCCCCGAAGGGTAAGGTAACATTTCCTCCCAGGTAAAGAGGAGACTTGCTTACTGCTCAGATTCCTAAAGCTCCATGTTGTGATGTAACCACAGGCAAGCAGGCCAGGCTCTGACTCCTTCCGCATGCCCCGCGGTACTTGCAGGGGTGGTGGTGGGGGGAGATGCATCAATATGGACATGCTAATCCTCTTCCTTTTGATAAGCTCTGAATACCAAAGTCCTTTGTCTCCGACCCAGGTGTTTTGAGCTTTCTGCCAATTTTTATGCAACAATTACGGAAAAATTTGTTGACCTGTAAAGGAGAGTGAAATCCCAGACCCTGAGAGTTCTATTGGTGGATTCAAACATTCAAGGAATAAAGGACAGTTTCCTACAAACTCTTTCTGAAAATCGAGGTAAGAAGTACTCCTCCCTAACTCATTTTATGACATCAGCGTAATCCTGTTATCAAAGCCAGAAAGAAAGATATTCCAGAAAAAGAAAAATCACAGGCCAATATGCCTCATGAAAATGGATGCAATGGGACGCCTAGGGGGGCTCAGTCGGTTAAGTGACTGTCTTCGGCTCAGGTCATGATCCCGGGGTCCTGGGTTAGGGTTCCGCTCAGAGGGGAGCCTGCTTCTCCCTCTACCTCCTGCTCCCCTTGCTCTCTCTGTCTGACAAATAAAGAAAATCTTAAAAAAAACAAACAGAACATGGATACAAAAACGCTTTAACAAAGTACAAACAGACAGAATCCAACAAATATGTAACGAGAGCAAATGAGGTTTAACCCAGCAGCTCTGCTTGTGCTTAACATTCAAAGCCCAGTTGGTGAAGCACCAGCCTTGGTGTCCTGTGTCCCGGGCAGCCGGCAGCAGAGTGGAGGGGAAGGGCAAGTTGTGATCTTCCCCATGGCCATCAGGGAGTCAGTGACTTAAAGCTTAAAACTGCTTCGAGGCAGGATTCTTGTTCCTAAGGAGATCGAGGTTGCAGATCTGGCAGAGGATGGAAATCACCTGGCCGTCAGATAATTTTGCAACTCGAGCCCACTGTTTATCAGTTCCCAAGCAGATGCATGATGAAGAGTGGGCCGCTTGAGAGGGAGAGGCACCCACAGGGGTAAAGACCCAGGGCGAGGTGGGAATGTGGCCACAGCACAAAACATTTTGAAACAACTGGGATCCAGCTGTTTTAAGGACGAGACAGCAACTGTCTCGTCTGAACTGTCTCAAACTGAACAAGGAAAGTTCAGGAAACTATTATTAAGAAGAGTGTGTCATGCAGCGCCTGGCTGGCTCAGTCAGCAGAACACGTGACTCTTGATCTCAGGGTTGTGAGTTTGAACCCCCATGTTGGGTGTAGAGATGACTTTTTAAAAAAAAGGAGGGGAGGGGAAGGAAAGAGGAAGAGGAGGAGGAAGGAGGAGGGGAGGAAGACGGAGGAGATGGAAGAGACAGGAGGAGGGAGAGGAGGGGAGAGAGAGGGAGGAGGAAAAGAAGGAGGAGGAGGAAGGAGAAGAGGAGGAGAAGGGGGAGGGGAGGGGGGAGAAGGAGCAGGAGGGGAATGGGCCATTAGGTTTTGGCCTTCCAGATGGTTTCTGTGATTGATTGGCATCTCTGCAAATTTGGCTTTTTCCCATCAGTTTCCTGAATTAGGTGACAGAGACATGTAGCAAGAAAGTACCAGGGCATGGCAAGAGGATGCGAGCTGGCCGGCAGATGTTCTGAGGCAGCAGAAAATAGCAAAGGGAGAAAAGAGAGCAATAGAACAACAAAGAACATGGAAAAGGAAGCCCAGCGGCTCAGGAAGAAGGAACAAACCAGAATCAACGTGCAACTTCCATCACACACGGTTCCTCAGATGTCAAAGTTCCAGTAAGAGAGATCTGAGCTCCATGTCCCTGGTGTGCATATGTATTTAAGAGTATTTTCAGAATACAAAACTTGATTTAAAAAATAAATATTTTAGGGGCACCTGGGTGGCTCAGTGGGTTAAGCCTCTGCCTTCAGCTCAGGTCATGATCTCAGGGTCCTGGGATCCAGCCCCACATCAGGCTCTCTGCTCAGCAGGGAGCCTGTTCCCCCCTCCCCCTCTGCCTGCCTCTCTGCCTACTTGTGATCTCTCTCTGTGTCAAATAAATAAAAATCTAAAAATAAATAAATAAGTAAACATTTTATTTTTAAGTAATCTCTACATCCAATGTGAGGCTCAAACTCAGAACCCCAAGATTGAGCCTCATGCTCCCCTGACGGAGCCAGGCAGGTGCCCCCGCCATTGATTTTTGATGTATTCAGCAAGCCACTCAACCTATCAGGATTCTCCCAAAGTACCTGGAAGTCTTAGTGGTTGAGTCTCAAAAGACAAGAAAAGACTTACAAGATGACATTTTCTTCAACATACTGCAAATATGAGACAATTTTTCGTGGGAAAAAAATTATTATAACCGGAATGTGCCAGGACCTCTTCAAGCTAGTGCTTCTAGAAATAAAGGGGAAGACGTGATCTTGTGGTACAAGAGAACACCGCTGTCTTTCCTGCCCTCCTTCAATGTGCAGAACGACAAAATATACTCTGGAATTTTCCCATGATTTCCTGAACTCAAGTAGCCAAACTTCGGGACTTGAAACTTCCTTAGTTTTGTTGTCAGAAGCTGGTATTGGCATGTATTTCCTCTAATTTGAACTGATATTGTTGGTGTTTGATACAACAGTAAGGAATATGATGATTTGGTTTCTAAGAAAATAACATTAAGTGCAATGACTTTATTTATCATAAGAAAAAGAAATGATCTGTATAGTCTGCCATAGCATCAGAGTAAGGAAGAACCTGTATGGTCATTTCAATAGACACAGAAAGGTACTTGACAAAGTTCACTATATATTAAGAAAAAAATCATCAGAAAAGAAAGGAAAATTCCTCAAGTGGTGAGTGACCAATGGGTCCACCATGCTTGTGGTTAGAGTACCAGGAATTATGGAACACAGACCCTTCCTCCCCTACCAAAAAGCTCAAAAGACAAAACCCAATGAAAAATATATTCAGATGATCCTATCCAAACTTCTGCCTTCAGAAAATGTTTAATAATTCTTTTTTTTCTTTTTTTAAAGGTAGGCTCCACCCAGCATGGAGTCCAGTGTGCAGCTTGAATTTACAACCCCAAGATTAAGAGCTGGAAGCTTCACCGACAGCCATCCAGGCACCCCTCCAGGAAGGTAATTTTATTTTTTTAAAAGATCTTATTTATTTATTTGACACAGAGAGAGAGATCACAAGTAGGCAGAGGCAGGCAGAGAGAGGGGGGAGCCAGGCTCCCTGCTGAGCAGAGAGCCCAATGCGGGGCTGGATCCCAGGACCCTGAGATCATGACCTGAGCCGAAGGCAGAGGCTTAACTCGCTGAGCCACCCAGGCACCCCAGGAAGGTAATTTTAAAAATCATTTTTCCTTATAGTTGAAGATACAGTGATGAAACACAAAATGTTTGAGTTATATACAAATTATGAAGCCCCGTTTGGTTTCTTAGACAACTTCACAAGTTACAGGAAATGTCAAATGAGACAGCAAAATACCCCAGGATATATTTGCATTTAAATAAATCCACACTACACAGAACTGATTTGTAAAGTTAAATATTTTTAGAGAACTTGTCCTGAGAGAATCGTCAGCTCCAGAACTACTGAAATTTACATTCAGAATGGACTTACCCAAAATTTACAATGATGTCAGGGTCTGCAAAATCCTGGCAGGAGCCTCATACAGTTGGAACAGCAGGAAGCTAATTCTAAAACTTAAATATTTTTTTAAAGATTTTATTTATTCATTTATTTGACAGGGAGAGAGAGATCACAAGTAGGCAGAGAGGCAGGCAGAGAGAGAGGGGAAGCAGACTCCCCGCCGAGCAGAGAGCCCGATGTGGGGCTCCATCCCAGGACCCTGAGATCACGCCCTAAGCCTAAGGCAGAAGCTTAACCCACTGAGTCACCCGGGCACCCCCCAAAATTAAATATTATCACAACAGTGTGTGACCCAGCGCTTTTATATAAATAGAAAATGAAGCTGCTCAAATCAAATAAAAGATTCCATTTATTTATTTGACAGAAAGAGAGAGACAGCGAGAGAGGGAAAACAAGCAGGGGGAGTGGGAGAGGGAGAAGCAGGTTCTGGATGAGCAGGTAGCTCAATGCAGGACTCGATCAATCCCAGCACGATGGCAGATAGGTTAACAACTGAGCCATCCAGGCGCCCCTCAAATATACATTTTAAGGATGTCAGCAATTTTCAGATGAGCGAGCTAGGAAAATCTTATAATCAACCAAGCTGTCACCTGAATGTAAATTTTTTTTTGGTTATATTAGATAAAATCCTAATTTTATCAAATTGTGGGGGGGCTTCCCCTCCATATTGTGCAACAGAATCCCTGAGGGGGAGTTGGGATTCCTTCTTATAAGCAGGTGAAATGAAATTCTTGGTTCTTTGCTTGGCCTTTGCTGCCAGGGTGGGGGCAGGACCCCAGTTCTTTGGCCAAAAGTGTGTGACTCTCTTTTCATTGGTACTTCCGGGTTGCTGGCTTCTTCAGTAGCCTCTCTGGGGTGTATGATGCTTGAAGGGAGCCTGGTGAATTTGTGATTGTGTCATGCCTTCTTTTCTCTGCCTTTTGGAGTCTTCTTGTGTTTGCTTTCTGTATAATGTCTGGGATTGTTAGCTTTATCTGGCAAGAACAATAGAGAAAAGTGTGTCTACTCCATTTTTCTTGAAGCAGAAGTTCCTCTTTGATGTTTAATAAATAATGAAATAATTTTAAAGGAAAAACCTTTATTTTAGTACTTTTCCCCCTGAAATTTTATTTATTCATTTGACACAGAAAGACACAGTGATAGAGGGAACACAAGCAGGCTTCCCGCTGACCAGGGAGCCCTGGGTGGTGCTCAATCCCAGGGCCCTGCGATCATGACCCCAGCTGAAGACAGACGCTTAACAGACTGAGCCACCCAGGTGTCCCGCCCGACAGCCTGGGCCTGAGACCCCAAGGACTCAGGACCCCAGAGCTCAAAGCAGGGCCAGAAGCGGTTGGGCCACAGAGGTGGGTCTGGTTCAAGGCAGGATGGTTCCCTCATCGCAGCACTGCTGCAAGGGGTTGTAGATCTGGTCCCCACACATGGGCGTGGCTGGCACAGCCAAAGTCCTGCGTCTGGGGGAGTCGCTGCAGAATGGGCTCCAAAGACCAGACTAGGATCTCTGGAGCCCCCACCTCCAACCACGGTACCATCTCCTCCCTCCACACTCCACCTGCGATTCCTTCTGAGCCTGAGCTCAGGAGTTCAGAATGGAAGCCGAGGAGCAGAGGGACATGAGAACGATGGAGAGAGCATAAGCATCCGGTCAGCACCAGGGTCCACCAGATGACGTCACTGAGTTGCATTCAGTGTGGGCCGCAGCTCAGAGTGGATGTTGACACGGACTCAGGGTGGCAGGAAGGGCTCTGGGAAGGGTCGGGTCTAATAGTTGCCGGTCAGGGGGAGACTGAGCTGCAGCCAGAGCTCGCCTGGGGGTGATGACCAAGCAGGAAGCCAAGAATCGAGCAGGGGAGAGAGCATTACGTTTGAGGTTCAGAGGTCCATTCGGGATGCGACAAGACAGAAGTTTGGGGGGAGTGCCCCGTGGATCCTTACCAAAGATCCTGGGCACCGTGGTTCTCGAATCTCAGCTCCAGAGCAGTTGAGGGCAGAGCAGCCGCAGAGCTGGGGCTGGGACTTTATCCTGGAACTCTGATAGACACCCCTACCAAACCTCAGGGTCAGTATGACCGCGGATACTTTCAAAGTGGTGACTCTAGCAAGTGCCTTTCTCTGAGGGCTGCCAGGGGGAAACCCAGCTGGAAATGATCACTTGTCACGTCACCCGCCAGAGGCCCCACTTTTTCTAGACTTTCCATGTTCCCCTGCCCTGGAGATTTCAAGGGGTCCCCGTTCTCCCCTTCCTTGCAAGGACCTCCAGACCCACCCTGTGTGTCTTCTTCAGACTCATTTGTGGGAAATGATGGAGTTGCGGAATGATCTAGAAGAAGAGCGGGGGGGCTGCAGACTCTCTGCTGGAGTGAACCAGAAAGAAATAGGCAACCGTGGGATAGACTTCCAGAATTCATAAAACAGACTGCAAGGCGGCAGATTACAGAGTGCCTTGTCTAAAGGAACAGTCCATCCATGCTCCTTCCTGGGATTTTACTGTCACCATGAACGTTAATTGTGTGAGGAGATAAATACGTGGGATGTTATTAAGTGTGCTCCTCTGTCTCCTAGTGGCTTCCTTCCCACGGCACAAGAAAAAGATGGGAAAGGCGTGAGAGAGAGAAAGCAGAGGCTTTATTCACATCCTTGTAAAAGTGCATTGTTGGTGGGAGGGACTCCTCCCTCTCCTCTCTAAGTGCCTGAGTAATTGAGAGTAAGGGTGGTCTTGTTCCTGAAACCCAAGTTCAGCAGCCTTCCCCTGGAAAGGTCAGTACTCAAGAGATGAGTTTGACTGGGGAGGGGAGCTTTACTCAGAAGGCTGGCCACCTGGGGAGAGGGTGGGTTTTTGTCCAAAGGCCAACTCCAAAGTTTCTGCCTGGCCAGGAGATTTTTCAAAGGGTTTGAATCCATTAAGGTAGTACTGGGATCTGTGCTGGGAGATTGATTGTATCAGAAATTCCAGTTCCTTGGTGCCCTGGATTTGGGTGGGGTGCACAAGAAGGTCTGGTATTTCCATACTCCGTCGTTGTGTAAGAGTATTCTGTTCTTTCTGCCAAGAGGACAAGTTTTACAGATGTGCAAAGGAAGGTTGGTAATGCCATGCATGACCTTAGGCTCATTTGCTAAAAGACTTTTGGGAGAGTCAGAAAGCCCAGGGGACTTCAAGCAGACCTGCCCGCGCACCTCTGTGGCCTGGGGGAGTTCTGGTCCCTTATTGCCCAAGGCCAGTTGTCTGTAAACTTCAAAGAAGGCAAGTTAACTCTGTTAGAGACCAAGGGCATTAAGTCAGCAAACAATGTGTGTGTTACTTTGAAGCAAGTTAAGACCAGCTGGAGAGCTGTTAGAGTCTGAGGATGCTCACATATAAATGAGCCCTCCTCCCCTAATTTTGCAGAAATCTGTGTGGGTTGGCGTATATTTCTGCTTTTGTTTGTTTATTTTAAAAGGGGATGCTTTGCAAATTTGCCTGTCCTCCTTGTACAGGGGCCGTGCTAATTTCTGTATCCTTCCAGTTTTACTGTATGTGTTGTCCCAGCAGGCACTGTGTGGGTTGGTATTGGCATATGCAGATTTCCAAACTGTCTCCTCATGCCCAAGGTATCCCAACAGGAGACCCAACCTTGGAGACATACCCACCCCTCTGCTGATGGGATCACAGACCTGAAGAACTGCATACCTGTCTTCTAAATTAATTAGCTGGATAATTCATTCATAATTCTGAACCTACAATGGAGGAATTCCTGGCCTCACGAAGGAGAACGCTGTAGATAAACAGTACAACCAGCTATAAAGCCAAATCATAAAAGTTATTAGTAGAAGAATTAATTTCCATATAATTAAGTTATCTTCATAGAAACCTCATGAAACCTCTTGTCAAGCAAGAAGCAAGGCTGGTAGATTCAGCCAGTAGAAACCCTAAAAAAGCTGGAGCACTCAACTGGTTCAGTCGGGCAGCATGCAAGTCTTGATCTCGAGGTTGTAAGTTCAAGTCCCACGTTTAGAGCCCAATGTGAGGCTTGAACACACGACTCTGAGATCAAGACCTGAGCTGAGGTCAAGAGTCGGACCCACTGAGTGAACCACCGAGCCAGCTCCCCACCCAAAACAAACAAACAAAAAACCAAAACTTAAAAAGAATAGAATCCAAATTCTTATGTCCTGAAACATTTTTATCCAAAATGTTTCCAGAAATGGACTCAATCTGGATCATAAGGAGTATGCTGGGGTCTCCAGTGTCCGTGATAATTACAATGGCATTTGCTTTATGTTGTACTTAAGTACCACCTAGGGGAAGTGTGGTTATTTCATTGTATGTGAAGAGCACGCCGAAGGCCCGAGATGCTAAGTCATTGGACAAAAAAATCCCACTGCTTGGAGATGGTAGAGTCCGGTCCCTAAAATCATCA
>RCUC01090951.1:0-10162 GCA_003697995.1 Taxidea taxus jeffersonii | reverse complement strand
GTATATAATTGTGTATAACATCATATATTCTCATATATCATTATATGCATTATAATATATAAACACATATTATATAAAATCCTTACTATTTTACTTTATCTGATGCCCTTACTCTATTTCTATCATTCTTCCTTCATATTCATTGGTCTAATTATAATTAGCATTGGAAGCATTCAAGATAAGCTCTTACTCAAAAAAAGAAAGGGGTGGGGTGGCACAGTCAATTGGGCATCAAACTCTCCGTTTCAGTTCAGGATGTGATCTTGGTGTTGTGAGACCGAGCCCTGCATCAGGCTCCGTGCTCAGTGTGGAGTCTGCCTGAGATTCTCTCTCCCTCCCTCTCTGCACCTCCCACTCCTGCTCTCTTTCTCCCTCTCTAAAATAAATAAGTGAATCTTAAAAAAAATAAAAGAAGAAGAAGAAGAGTGGAGGTGGTGCCATTGTTCTCCTACAGTATCCCCCTTTCTGCCGTGACAGTATCAGTAGGTTCAGGTGACATATCTCCAAGAAAGACCCACTTAATTTGCTTAATTAAAGGATAACCTCAAAGATCAAAGGGTCAGTCTAAGTAAGCTCTTAGGAAGTCAACTGAATTATAAAAGTGAGGTGATTCCTTTAAGAAGATATGAATTCTGTCTAGATTTTTAGCTCAAGAAAACTATTAGAACAGTGATAGGACCAACTTGACTCAAAAGAAATTTAGGAGTGAAGGTTTTGAACAGTTTTACAGAATTATGTTGTTTTCTTCTGTGAAGATTGGCTTAGTCTCTATATACAAGAATATATGAGTTTGTGTGCTCTAAACATTTTACTCAAAGATAAGAAATTCTGTGCTTGGTGAAAATCTAAAAGCAGGCTCTGGAAATCATAAATGCAAATGCAATATCTATCTGAATAAATATTAATTTATTTACAGCAAGTAAATTACATAATAAGGTAGAACAGAAGAATATGACTCAATAGAACAGAACATAGAAGCAAGTTAATGGCATTCAGAGAACTCTTTCAATAATTTGAAATATAGTTTTGATTAATTTGACGAGACTCAGGAGAATGACTGATAGTCTAAAATTGCTAATATTACACCCAGGTAATAAAAATAAACATTTTGATTGTATCCTCTTAAAAATAAAGAATGAGTAATTAAAATCCTCTATAGCGGGCATTGTTCCTCCATTTAATCTTCACAGCAAAGCTATTGAGCAGTTATAATTAGTTGTAATTTATAGATGCAGAAATTAAGTTAAAGTTGGTGAATTAACTTGCCAAAGTTCATATAGAAATGAATAAAATTTAATACTTAAATTTGTTCTGTCCAAAATGCATACTGTTGCTACTATGTGAGAGCTCATCTAAATTTTCTAAATGTAATTTTAAGAGTTACTTGATTTTCTCAAATAACTAGCTTGGCAATTCTCCCCAGTCAAGTTTTATTTATGGGAAGAGGCTATGTTAATATTGCTGCTATATATTGTATTATTAAAGAAGTATTACATAAAGTTCTTTCATTTAGGATATCTTTTTTTAAACAAATGTTATTTTATTTCTAATTATAGGAATTACTCTAATTGTGCTCATTGTAAAAAATTGAAAATCATAGGAAGAAAAAATATTTTCCAATAATTCTTGCACTTAGTAACTACTGTAAAGCCTTTAAAATGAATATTTTTCTAATTTTAGTGCAACAAAAAAGCAGTAATTTACATACTTCATTTTTTTTATTTAGCAATACATAATTTACTTTAGATGGTTTTCTAAAATATTTCATTATATCCTATGGGTATGTAATAATTTAATGAAGAAATTATACTTGCAATTTTATTTAACATTAATATTGCTCTTATAGAAAAGAACAATTATGATAAAGCTCCTTGAGGAGTGGGGACCTTATTCTTTTATTCTCCTTATTCTCCTTATTCATTGCTATATTCTCAATGCCTGGTACTTGACATATAGTAGATGCTTAATATCTATTCTTTTTTAAAAATCTATTCTTAATAAATGGATTTAATTAGTTAATATTAGTAGACAATCTGATGATTTTTTAGGATAAATAACTTGAAGTAAACTTGAAAATCAAAGCATATGCATATTTAAATATTCATTTTCTTCATATTGACATCTACTTTCCAGAAAAATTGTGTTAATTTTTGCTCAAACTAGCAGTGTGACTTTTTTCTTTGAATCTTGTTGTATTGAGTGATATTATTCTAGCTTAGCTCTGTAAATATCTTTTTTGCAGGGTGACCTATTATTCTGTCAACCAAAAGTGACTGTTCCACTCATGGCAGAGCTCTCTCTACATAATTTTCTTCTTTGGGGATCTGTTTTGCAAAGAATACAACCTTACCCATAAAGAGCTATGGCCTTTGCCCTAGCTTTCTGAGATGTGATCTCAACCCCTTGAATGTCACGGCTGGTAGATGTGTTTTTGTTGTTGTTGTTGTTTTTACCTGGGACTATTGGGCCAGCCAGATAATAAAATGTGATTTAGGGTATGGGCTTTGAGTCATGCAATATCAGCCCAATCTCCTGAAAAGCTGGAAACTGAGATCAGACTTGGAGGCTATTAATTATGCCTATGTGACGTAGCCCCAATAAAATCTTTGGACATCGATGCCTGAGAAAGCTTCCATGGTTGGTAATACTCCATGTATATTGTCAGGCATTCTTGCCTGGAGGAGTTAATGCTCTCCTTGACTCCACACAGAGAGGACAACTGGAAGCTCCATGTTTAGAATCCTCCATGTTTAGAATCCTTCATACATTTCCATTCAGGACTGATTTTAATTTGTATCCTTTCTCTCTAATAAGTCATAACTGTGAGTATGACAGCTCTCCATGAATCCTTTTAGTGAGTTATTCAATATGAGGATGGCTTGAGGAAGCCCCTGAACTTGTAGTTGGTGTTAGAAGTGAAGTTAGCCTTGTGATTTGTTCCCTCCCTTTGCAACTGGCTGTTCTTGCAGTTGGTGTCCAGAGTACAATTCAATAGAAAAGCCCCAACTCACTGAAACATGTGGTTCAGAAAGAGGAAGGATGACAGGAAAGGAGATCCTGAACTTTTAATTCCTAGCCTCCGCCCTATGTGCTTTATCCTTCTGTTGATTTTAATCGCTATTCTTTAGCTCTATGAAATTATTAACTGGTGAGTGTAACAACTCAAGGATTCTGTGAATCCTTCTAATGAATGATCAAACAAAATGTGGTCTTCAGAACTCTCTAACTTCACAGGAGGAGTCAGAAGTGAGGATAGTCTCACGGACTAGGCACACCTTAAACTTCGCAGGGTCTCTGTAACTTCTGTCTCTCCTTTGTCACCTATTAGCCTTGGGGTTATGTTACTAACCCTTAGAATTTCTCTGTACTCAGCCCATAGCTTGTAAAACAGGGTCCCCATTAAAAGCTCAAATTATTCTAAGTTGTAGATACATTTCTCTTCTGCTGAGACTCTGACAGCTGTAACATCCTTTAGTCCTTCATTTTTAATTTAATTCATATAATTATTTTAGTATATGTGCAGTAATTAATTTTGGTATATGCAATAGGTACATTATTTATTATATTTTATAAAAAGCTAAATGCTTTGTGCAATGTTGAAAAACACTCTGGCTTAATTTTGTACTCTGATATTCCTTTTGCTTTTATTCAAATACATGCAAGACTACACCCATGATGTGTAGATATGTGCATATACTTCAAAATCCATGCAACTACAGCTCTAGATATGCTTCTACCTTCCTTCAGGGCTTTTATTACCATATGCATTGTAATTTTTTTTTTCCATTTTTCAAACTCTTACAATGCATGGCTTTCCTCATTCATAGTAATTTGAAAATATCTTATAAATTCATGATAATTTATTTATATTGCAATATAAATAAATTATATATATAAATAAATATTTATATATATAAATAAAAAGAATTAGGATATGAAGATAACTGACAGTTGATACTATGTAAACTCTCCAACCAAAAAAAGCATGAGTTACAATTTTCTTCAAATTTATTCATACTTTCAGGCGCCTGGGTGGCTCAGTGGGTTAAGCCACTGCCTTCGGCTAAGGTCAAGATCTCAGGGTCCTGGAATCGAGTCCTGCATCGGGCTCTCTGCTTGGCAGGGAGCCTGCTTCCTCCTCTCTTTCTCTCTGCTTACTTGTGATCTCTCTCTGCCAAATAAATCAATAAACTCTTTAAAAAAATTATTCATACTTTCAATGATGTTTAGCATAATTCTTCATAGAAGTCTTAAATAATTACTGCTAAATTAATTTCTGTACATCTATATTTTGACTGATTTTAAAAATATTTTATTTATTTATTTTAAAAAGAGATTGAGTACGAATGAGGGAAGAGGCATAGAAGGAGATAATTTCAGGCCAACTCCACACTGAGCACAGAACCTGACCCAGGGCTCAATTCCACAACTCTGAGATCACAACCTGAGCTAGAACCAGAAGTCAGTCACCCAACCAAGTGAGCCACCCAGGTGGCCCTTGATTGATTTTTAATGGATATTTATTAAAAAAATTTTCTGGGACATAAAAAATATTTTTTAATATTTTAGCCGAATATTTAACTATGTCATTGTAATTATTTGCAACTTGCTCTTTGAGATTTATATAGTATTCACATAAAGAAGAAGGTGTCCCTTCCTTTTCAAGAAAACTACTTTACCCTATTTAAAATGTATTGACATAGCTTTCAGAACACTAAGTAATAGTGATATTTTTTGGTATCCCTGTCTTATCCTCATTTTAAAAGGAATGCCTTGTGTTTCAACATTATCATGTTTATCATTGATTTAAAATAAATATTTTACATTGTTAAAGAACTACCTAAAAGACCTTACAAAGAAATGTTGGATTTTGTGAATTTTCATTCACATCTCTTAGTATTTACTGAGATAATCCTGTGAATTTGTTCCTTTGATTTATTTATAGGGTGCATTATATTCAGAGACAGTAATAACATTAAAGAAAGCTTGATATTTATGGAGTGCTTCAGATGAGCTAGACATTCAGTTAAGTGCTAGTTTACTAATATTAAATCATTTTGGCATTTCTGGAACAATGTTAATTACTTGCATTCTATTTTAATATCAGGCTATGTTATATACTTATTTTATTTAGGATTATTTTTTATTTCTATGCTTACTGGGGATTTAGGTATTGAATTGTTGTCTCAAAAGTAATTTAAAAACTAGAAAAAAATATTTTCTTATATATTGGTCTTAAAATAATTTTTTACATGTTCTCCATAGCCTTATTATTCTGTCTTTCCCACTGGCTGCCTTCATTTATAACATGCTTATTTTTATTTCACTTACCTAAGTTATATTTAATTGAAAAAAATAGGTTGTACATAAGAGTCCAACATGACAAATGAAGATTAAAGGTCCTTTTGGAGAAGAGTTTCTAAGGAAAAAATTCAGGCTTGCCCATTCAGTTTAAGCACCTGCCTCTCAGTTTGTCCTGATACATCGACCCCAGTGGCCTCCAAATCTTTCATATTTAACAGGTTCCTGGGTGGCTCAGTTGGTTAGGAGTCTGCCCGCAGCTCAGGTCACGGTCTCAGGGCCTCGGGATCAAGTCCTGGCATGGGGCTCCCAAATTAGTAGAGAGCCTGTTTTTCCCTCTTCCTCTCCTCCCCCCCCCCCACTCATGCTCTTTCTCAAATAAATAAAGTAAACTCTTTCCATAAAGGGTTAAAAAAAAAAAAAACCTACACAAAAGCTGGGTGCTTTGCTTTGTTTTGTTTTACCTCCATGAATTTTTCTGACTTCAATGCGTGACCACGGTGGGTTCATCACAATGGTGTCTGTGGAATCAGAGATGTCCCTGTTAGCAGAGGTGACAGTGCATTAGAAAAGGGAAAGGGAGTGGGAGTGCAGGTAACTGTCAGCACTAATGCCAGTAGTGGTGATGCATCTTCAGTGTAGACATGTGCCCTCTGGAGAGGAGTTACTGCCCTTCACCTCAAACACAGACTATCCCATTGGGAATGGCGATACCTTTATTGGGCATTGGTTGTACCTGTGTCATATTTTTTTTAGCAGACAATGAATAATCTGAACAAATAAGGAAAAACTGGTGGTCATCTAAATAATGAGTTTGCATGGAATCATCAGAGAGTCTTTAAGGATTCCCTGAAATATTTGAGAAGATAGGAAGAGAGACAGTCCCACACATGCTCTTAAATAGTTGTAATGCTTCATTTAATATTCCTAGGTTTCTGTGTTCAGAAGAAAGCAGGTGATAGGTGGAAATTTCAGAATTTCTTGTTTTTTTTCTACTCTATTGACAAAAGACCAAAAAAATAAAAGATTAATTTAATTGAAAGCGCATAGGACTGTAGTGGTAAACATTTGAAATTGCTTTTAAAGCAGGGTAACAACAACACACAGGCACACATGTGTATGTACACAAACACAGTCTAGAATTTTCAAATATTTATAGCATTTAGATTAAAGAGACATGATGATACAAAAACCACATTAAAGATCTACTAAAAAGCTGAAGTTCCTCTGTTTTTTATGATATTTAGAAGTAAATATTCATAGTAAGGAAAGAATTTAAAGAAGATGAATACAGACCTCTCTTGGGCATTTTTGTGTAATCCCATTTGTAAAGAAAGGGCATAAATAACACAGTCAAGTTAAATTTTTCTCTCTGACTTCTAAGAAGTAAAAAAAAAATCTCAGTGACTCCTTTGGCCAATACACGGGAGCCGAATCTCTAAAATTATCTGATTCAATGATTTGAAAAAGTGTGACAATGAGTTTGGATGTGATGAGAATGTCAATTTCTGAATAAAATAGGTATAGATAAGTAGGTAGAGCAATAAGTAAAGTCATACAGTGTTTGGTTCACTTTAAATACAGCATGAGAATCTGAAATACTAAAAATGATCAACTTAGCTAAATAGTAACTGCTTGAATATTTTTTTTTAATTTATTTATTTGACAGAGAGATCACAGGCAGGCAGAGAGAGAGAGAGATGGGGAAGCAGGCTCCCTACCTAGCAGAGAGCCCGATGTGGGGCTCGATCCCAGGACCCCGGGATCATGACCTGAGCTGAAGGCAGATGCCTTAGCTCACTAAGCCACCCAGGCGCCCCTGCTTGAATATTTCTAAATACAAAGTAGGGAAGCAAACTTGAAAACAAGCCTCTGAGTGTTTTGCAAAGGCTCAGAATGTGCAGTTGGGAAACGTAGGATATCATTCCTCTTCTAATAACTGGGAGGAAAGGATCTTAGTTTTGGCATTATAGTGTTGATAATCTCACTAGTAGTGGGATTTGGGGAAGATGAATTAACCTCTGAAATCTTAGTTTCTTCATCTGATTAATGGAGAGGCTAACTTCAGGATTTTTGTGAGAATTAATTCAGAGTGTGAGAAAAGTCCTTAGACGAAGACATGTAATATAATAAACAACAAAGCACAGCTAATGAAATAAACAAAAAGATAAATAAATAAATTAGGTGCCCTGCTGTTCAACTCCTCTGGATATATAGCATTTATTTTATAAAATCAAGAGATTTTATAGCCATCAAACTATTAGATAGTAAGTGCAGTTCCATCCAACTATTAAAATATAGTTTTCTTTTATTTAAAAAGATGTCAAAGGCTATTGTGTTTAAAAAAAAAAAGGAAAGAAAGGAAGAAAGAAAAAGGCTATTGTGTGTATGTGTATGTGTTCCCCTGTGTGTGTTTTTCTATAAGCAAAGATGGTTGAGAAAAGGTGTCTGCCTTTTAGAAAGAAATCTGCAGGAAATATGCTGAGCAAATATTGTTTGCTCTATTGATTCACAGACACTGCTGTTTGTAATTGTGATAGGGCTTATTTTCACTCTGCTGTTGCAAGTAAAATTTTATAAATAAAAGCTAGGCCAGAAAAAACAGAATGTGTTAATGATGTCTGTGGCATAAAGATTTTATTGTTTTGCTTTTATTTACAAATAAACCAAGATGATATATCATCAAATCTTTGAGTTGTGAAAGGATCTTAGCAACTTTTTTGCATCCCAACTGTCTATCCTGAAATTTGCTGTTTAAAATGTCTTCGGGAATATTCCTTACCCTATAATAGCCAGGTTATTAAGAAGTGATGAATGCTCTAAACAGTGGTATGCTTAAGTAGATTACATAAGAAAGAACAGCATTGTCTATAAGCAAATAGAGGGAGACAATTTTCAAAAGAGGGCTTTATTGCTGGAATGAGGATTGCTAAAATCCACGGCTCAGGAACTGTATAGTTTTGTCATTTTTTTTATAGTTAGCAGCTTTATCTTGGGATTTCTGAAAAATGATACATATTAAGCATAAGCTGAGATTTTCAATATCCAATTAACTTTGAATTCAAGTTGGCCCATTAAAAACAGAGCCCATTTAGCCTAGCTTTAAATATATCCTCTTTTTTTTTAGTATAAAGAATTCTGCTTTTCCTTAGGCAAAGATGACACTTATTTGACAGTGTTATTATCTGTACATGAATGTGGCTATTAAGTCTGAATCAGCTCAAACTTTTCAACTGATGATATGTAGAATATTCTGTGTGGCTCTTCTATTAGAGATGCATATATTGAGAGATTCTGAAAAAAAAATACAAAGAAAGAAATTATTTTCCCTATGACCTGTCTGGAACCCAAACATAAAAAGAACCATCCGTTTCAATTCAGTTCCATTCCATTCCATTCAGTTTGATTCGATTTGATTCTATTCAAATTGATTTGATTTATTCAACAAATATTTCTGTAGAAGTGCAAAAGAGGAATGAAAGTCCCTTAGGTTTTTAAGGGTCCCAGTGAAACCTCACTGATTAGGAGATGGAGTTTATTTCCAGTCTAACACAATTTGAGAAGATCTCAGAATAGGTAGCACGTAAGCAGTGGTCCGAAGAAAGTATTCTGACAAAGAAAAACAAGCATGACAGACCAGTTATTGTTGTCAAATAACCAATTAAAGTCCTGATTCTAGATAAGGCTGAGCAATTGAGAGGTGAAACTGAGAACTGTGCATATGGGAAAGAGAAGTGAGAAGTGGGCCCAAGGAATGAAAATGCATGAAACCTGGGGTGCCTGGAGGCTCAGTTGGTCAGAGGTCTGTCTTCAGCTCAGGTCATGATCCCAAGGTCCTGGGATTGAGCCCCACTTCAGGCTTCCTGCTCAGCGGAGAGCCTGCTTCTCCCTCTGCCTCTGCTGCTTCCACTGCTTTTGAACACAGTCTCTCTCTGTGTCAAATAATAAATAAACTCTTTTTAAAAATTAAAAAAAAAGAAAAGAAAATGCATAAGATCCTAATTTTGGTGCATGACCAAAATTGGGTGGAGACCGTCATGAGCAGAAGAGGGACGTGAAATGGTTGTGCTCAAATACTGCTGGAGACTTGGACATGATAAAGCAGGGGAGTCTACACAGCAGTAATTGAGCTTTAAACCACTGGCACTGGTCTAGGCTAGAAGACTAAAGGCCTTGGATTGACCCTTGGCAGACTTTGGTACACAAGCTCTCTAGACAATCTTTGCTTCCAAGCATTCATTCCCTTCACTGTTTCATTCTGCCAAACCTATAGTCAACCAGTCTTTCTGATCCCAACGTTTTCACCTCCTCCATATTACTCCTGTCATCACTACCTCATTTGGTCCATACCTACCTATCAGGTGTTCAGCACATATGTTTGATTAGTAATTAAATTATTCCTTCTCAAAATGTCTCAGCGTCTATGCCTGTACTGCATAATTTTGAATACAATTTTATTGTTTTATATGTGCTTCTTTTATATCTCAGAAAGTTACCCAGATTTAAGGTCGTACTATGGACTGAATGGTGTCTTCCCCCAAATTCATATGTTGAAACCCTATTCCCCAACATGATGATATGTCCAAATGGGGCCTTTGCATGGTAATTAGGTAGATGAGGCGAGGCAGTGAAGTCATGGGATTCTCATAATGGGATTAGTCCCTTTCAAGAGGAGACTAAAGAGCAACCTCTCTCTCTCTCTCTCTCTAAATCCCACCCCTCCCCGGTCTCTCTCTCTCTCTCTCTCTCTTAATCACCATATGAGGATACAGCAAGAACAAGCCAGTCTTTCTACAAGCCAGGAAGAAGGCCATCACTAGATGATCATGTTAAAACCCTTATCTTGGACTCCTCAGACTGC
>RCUC01090945.1:0-16647 GCA_003697995.1 Taxidea taxus jeffersonii | reverse complement strand
AGAAAGGGCTGTCACAGTTTGGTTGTCTGGCTGAAACATGAATCAAAAGGGGCCAATACTGAGTGAGGCAAAATGCCAGACCTGCCTTGGTTAGTAAACAGTAGTAAAGGAGGGAATTTTAAGCCTTAGGGAGATTAGAATTTAAACTGAATTTGTCACTGAAGATCTATTCACCCACACTGGAAGAGTCTAAAAGAGACACATTTCACCAGGATCAGGAAAATAAATTCATGTGGGGAGCCTAGCATACTTGAAGAGCTCTGTGATTGCTCTTTACTGTAGGCCAGAGATGTTGATGGGGACTGTGCCCACTATATTGGGAAACACACATGAAAAAAGAGTAACACAATTGTAGAGTGGCAGAGGCTAACTGTCAGAACACTTGCCCAAAGCAAGGCAGATGTGGTTACCATAATGGCCAGTCATGTCAAAACAGAGACAGAATGGTCTAACTCAAGTAAACCTATGGATTTGGTTAGCAGATGATGTGTTCCTAGATGTGACATATGTTGGAAACCCTTAAATTCTTACTTGATTTATGCATGTAGAACTGGTCTAGGTCATGTAAACAAATATTGATCTTGAATCATAAAAACAGATAACAGACCCCTCAATCAATTCCCTGATTTCAGCCAGTTTACAAATGCAGAGCTCTTGAAATAAGGTGAGGCCAGGTTCCCTTGAGGAAGGACTCTGGTACACTTTCAGAAATATGTATTGTTAAAATTTCTCCCAGCTTCCTCAAAAGGGACTATGTCCTTTTATCAGGATAACTGAATTGAGGAAAAGGAAATAATAAGACCATTCTGGGACTATAGGGCACTGACTTGAACTGAAACTAATTTCAGGAAATCCCAAATGTCACATGGCCCACCAGTCAGAGTAGGGATTTATGGAAGTCAGATGATCAATGGAATCTTAATTCAGGTATATGTCATTACATTCTCAGTGGTCTCTGAGTCCATCCTGTGGTTATTTTTTTGAGTTCTGGAATGCATGACTGGAGTAAGTATGCTCAGTAGCTGGCAGAATCCACATTTGTACCTTGTACCCTGGCCTATGGAGTAAAGATTATTATGGTGGGAAAGGGCAAATAAAAGTCACTAGAACCAGTTCTACTTAGGAAAATAGTAAACCCCAAGCAGTGCCACATTCCTGGAGGGATTTCAGAGATTAGTGTCACCATCAAGTATTTAAACAATGGAGGAGTGGTAATTCCTATCACATCCCCATTTGACTTGTCTATTTTGTATGTGCAGAAGAGAGATTGACTTTGAAGACTGACAATGGATTATTTGAAACTTAGTCAGGTGGTGACTGTAGTGGCAGCTGCTATCCAGATGTAATTTTATTGTTTGGCTGAATTAACATATACCCTTGTACATGGTATGCATCTGGAGCATACTTTATTCTCCATCCTTATTAATAGCAACCTCTGAAAGAAGTTTGTTTTCAGCTGGTAAGACCAGAAACACACCATCACTCTCCTTGGGGGAAATATCAACTCTTCAACCCTTTGCCATCATTTAGTTTGCAAGATTTTGATTGCCTTCCCCTTCCACAAGATATCACACTGGGGTGTTACACTGATGGCATTATGCTGATTGGACCTAGTGAGCTAGAAGTCTATATTACTGATAATATTATGTTGATTGGGACTAGTGAGCAAGAAGTAACAACTACTCTAGACTTCTGGTGAGACATTTAAGTGTCATAAGGTTGGAAATAAATCTGACAAAAATTAATAGTTTTGTATCTCAGTGAAATCTCTATGAACCCAGAGATGTGAGGCATGTTGAGATCTCCTTTCTAAGGTGAATGATAAGTTATGGCATCTGCCCCTTTTTCAGCCAAAAAGGAGGCACAATACCTAGGAGGTCACTTTGGATTTTGGAGGCAACATATTCTTCATTTGAGTATGTTATTTTTCTCATTTATAGGACAAAGCTGCTTGAAAAAAGCTATTCATTCTAGGGGTGGGGAAGAACAATAGAAGGCTCTGAAAAAGGTCCAGGCTGCCATGCAAGCTGCTCTGCTGCTTATGCCATATGACTCCACAGATTCACTGGTGCTTGAAGTGTCATCAGCAGATAGGGATGCTATTTGGAGACTTTGAAAATCCCTCTATGAGTAACTCACAGAGAAGGTCCTTAAGATTCTAGAGCAAAGCCCTGCCACTCTCTGCAAATGATTACTCCCCTGTTTAGAAACAGTTCAAGGCTGCTATCAGGTCTTACTAGAGACAAAATACTTAGCCATAGGCCACCAAACTGAGCAGTCCTTCATGAACTGGGTGTAATTTGATCCACCAAGTCATAAAGTTGGGTGTGCACAACAGCACTTCATCATCAAATGGAAATGGCATATACATGATAGGGACTAAGTAAGCCATGAAGGCACAAGTAAGTTACATGAAGAATGACCCAAATGTCCATGACCTCTTTCCTTATTACTCTGCTTTTTATTCCTCCGTCTGCTCCTATAGTCTCTTGGGTGTTCCCTATGATCAGCTGATAGAGAATAAAACCTCAGGCCTGTTTTATAGATACAGACTATATGATATATGGACTTCCCCTCTATGTGGACAGCTGCATTACTACAGCTTCTTTCTAGGACATCCCTGAAGGAGAGTGGTGGAGGGAAATTCTTCAAGTCAGCAGAACTTCAGGCAGCACATCTGGTTGTTCACTTTGTTCTGAAGAAAAAATTACCAGGCATATGGTCATAAAATGATTCACAGGCTGTGGCCAATGGTTTGGCAGATCACAGTGACTTGGAAGGAACATTATTGGAAAATTGGTAACAAGGAAATCTGGGCAAGAAGCATGTGGATAGACCTCTCTAAATGGGTACAAACTGTGACGATAACTGTGCCCCATGTGAATGCATACCATAGATGACCTCAACAAAAGATTTTAAAAATCAAGTGAAGAGGATGACTTTCTCTTTGGATACTACCAGTGTCTCTCCCCAACCACCCCTGTCATTGTCCAGTGGGCTCATGATTTATATAACCTAGGTGGCAGGGATAGAGGTTATGCATGGGTTCAACAACATGGATTTCCACTCACCAAGGCTGACCTGGCTGAAGCCATGTTGAGTACCTAATCTGCCAGCAATAGACAAAAATACTGAACCCCCAATAAAGCACCATTCTCTGGGGTAATCAGACAGCTACGTGGTGGCAGGTTGATTACCTTGGACCACTTCCATCATGGAAGGGGCAGTATTTTGTTTTTCTTACTGGAATAGACACTCCGGATATGGATTTGCCTTCTCTGCATGTAGTGATTTTGCCAAAACTACCATCTGTATACTTACAGAATGTTTTGTCCACCTTCATGATATTTCTCACAGCATTGCTTCTGATCAAGGAACACAAAGTGTGTCAACAAGACCATGATTATGAAATTCATGGTTTTACCACATTCCCTAAGCTGTTAGCTTGGTAAAATGATAGAATGGCCTTTTGAGACTCACTTATATTATCAGCCAGTTGGCAATACTGGGCTAGGGCAAAGTTCTCCAGGAAGATGGATATACTCTGAATCAGCATCCAATATATGGTGCTCTTTCTCCCATTGCCAGGAATCATGGGTCCAGGAATCAAGGGATGAAATCGGCATGAGACCACTCACTATTACCCTTAGAGACTCATTAGCAAAATATTTGCTATTTCTAGAATCTTATGCTCTGTTGTCTAGGGGTCTTAGTTCCAAAGTGAAGAATGCTTTACCAGAAGAAACACCAATTTCATTGAACTGGAAGTTAAGACTGCTACCCAGCTAGTAAATAACAAAGAAGAGAGATACTGATCTGGATGGAGTGCTCGGTATTTACTACCAAGAAGAAATGAGGCTGTCATTTTATAATTACATTAAGGATGGGTATGTTTGGAATACAGGAGATCATTTAGTCTGTCTCCTAATTTCACCATGCCCTGTGATTAAAACTAATTTTTTCAGGAATGAATGTTTGGGTTACTCCCCCAGGTAAAGGATCACAATCAGTCTGAAGTTCTCGTTAAAGGCAAAGGGGATATTAAATGGGTAGTGGTAAAATACAGCTATAAATACCACCTGTGATCACATACCCATTTATAGAAATGAAGGCCATAATTATCATGAGTGATTTTTCTTATGTTGTTAATATGATAATAATATAATGTGTGTGCATGTATAAATTAAGAATTTTTGTTCTTTCCTCTCTTATTACCTTACATATGTAACATGTATTGACTTTATATCATAGTATTTAAGTATCATTTACTTCATAGAATTATTATTATAAGATATCAAGGAGATTAATAAATATCATCCAAGGATTGCATATTCTTCTGGGAAAATGTTGTATGCAGGATAGATGTTTCATATTGTGTGGAAGTATGATCTTGTGATTATTTTTACTGGAGATTATTTATGGTTTAAGGATATGCGTATGGTTGCTAATTAGACTAGGTCTGGATCTATGATGGTTATGTATCAGCATGGAAGGTGTTATTGCATGAGATTAATATTTAAATAAGTGAATTTTTATATACCCTTTGTAATGTGAGTAGGTCTCATCTTATTATTTGAAGGCCTGAATAGGACAGAAAGACCAGTCATCTCAAGCAAGAGGTAATTCTTCAGCAGAATGTCTTCATAGTCCATCTGGGCCATTAGCTGTCCTGGGTCTGGAGCCTTCTGGGCCACACTGAATATTTTAAACTTACCAGCCTCCATAAGCATGCAAGCCAGTTCCTTCTGATAAATCTCTTTCTATATGTATATATATACATCTTCATGGTTCTATTTCTCAGGAGAATGCTGACAAATACAGAACAATAAAAAAAATTAACATCCATTTTTGGATGTTAAGCTAACCTTGCCTTCCTGGAACAAATACCACTTGGTCATTGTGTATAACCCTTTTTTTATAAGCTGCAAGATTCAGTGTGTTAATTTCATAAAGAATTTTTCAATATTCAGAGGGAGGGACAAGATACAACAGAGTAGGGCTCCTCTTTCATCTGGTCCCTTAAACTTAGCTGGATACTATCAAACTAATCTGAACATACATGAATTCAACCTGAGATGTAAGAAAATTTATCTGGATCTCTATAAGCAGAAAAATGACTACTTTTTGCAAGGTAGGAGGTAGGAGCCTTGAATCTTTATAGGCAATATCAGAAGATAAATGGAGGGGAGAGAAAGTCCCCATAAGCCAGCCACGCCTTCCAGACCCTTAGAAATCTGCTCCAATGAGAGACATCCCTTTCTCAAAAGGGCACAGGGGATGAATAGGGCAGAATTCAAGGGGGATCATTGTAGTCCCAGGATCCCAGGAGACTCAGAAAGAACAGGGGAGCTTGAACCAATAGAGTGCCCAAGCAGTGGAGCAGAGAGACTGGTTATATCAGTAAGGCCAGAAGAGACTCTCAGCTCTGGTCACCGTAAACCATGAGCCAGGCTGGTAGAGAGACAGACCGCTCTATACCTGAGGACCCTGAAAAGGACTAGAAGTTGTGGGATATTTAACATCCCAGGGAAGATATGAAATGGCTTGCACCCATGACAGAGCAACAGCTCTCAGGGTGGTGTGGACCCCAAAGGACACTGGGGCAGCATGAGCTGTGACCTGGGAGTGGTGAAAGAGGATGCATCCATGAGCCCATGTTCACTTGCACCTGCAAAGACACAAAGCTCAGAGAACTTGCGGGTGCCCAGAAGCCCCCCAGGAGACTTGCTGCAGGCTCAAAGAGCATGAGTTGGAGTTTGGTACACCACAAGGGGAGATGGTTTGACCTGGAGGGTTTATTGAAGAAAGAGGACCACGACCTTGTGGCTCTGGGCCAGATTCCTGCAGGGCCATATTTGCTTTGACCCTTTCTTTAAAGAGGTAGAGAAAGCTGCCAGGGAACAAAATCCACAAAGATGACCAACTCACATTAAACTCATCCCCCCCTGACAATGGATGGGGAAACTCCACCCAGGCAAAGAAGCCTGAGAAGCCAATTTCTTTGCAATTTTGGGATACAGTGTCTTCTAACACAAATACCAAACATCAGTCAGGAATAGACAGATTATCCTGCTTTGTCCACCCTGAGAGATTATAGTCTTCTCCCCCTTTTTAAAATTGGTTTGGATCATCTTGGCCTTGTTTTTGTATCTGTGGTAGCTTCCGACCCCTTCAGATTTTTTCTAGAGTGCATTTTGCTTGGGTCTTAATTGGTATTTTGGATTGCTCAACCACCCCTCAACAGAATGACTAGGAGGAGAAACTCTCAACAAAGAGTTTGATAAGTTCTTTATAGGTTTTGGATACAAGCCCTTTATCTGATTAGACATTTTCAAATATATCCTCCTGTTTCATAGGTTGCTTTTAGTTTTGTTGACTCTTTTCCTTTGCTGTGCTAAAGCTTTTTATTTTGATAAGGTCCCAGTAGTTCATTTTTGCTGCCTTTTTTTCCCCTCTAAATGTGTCTAGCAAGAAGTTGCTGCAGCCAAGGTCAAAGAGGTTTCTGTCTGTGTTCTCCTCTATGATTTTGATGGGTTCCTGTCTCACATTTAGTCCTTTCATCCATTTTGATTTTATTTTTGTGTATGGTATAAAAAAAGTGGTCCAGTTTCCTTCTTCTGCATGTGGTTGTTCAACTTTCCACACCATTTGTTGAAGACACTGTCTTCTTTCCATTGGATATTCTTTACTGTTTTGTCCAAAGATTAGTTGAACATAAAATTGAGGGTCCATTTCTGAGTTCTCTATTTTTTTCTATTGTTCTATGGGTCTGTTTTTGTGCCAGTACCATACCGTCTTGGTGATCACAACTTTGTAATAGAGCTTGAAGTCTGGAATTGTTATGGCTACAGCTTTGGTTTTCTTTTTCAACATTCCTTTGGTGATTTGGGGTCTTTTCTGGTTCCATACAAATTTCAGGATTATTTATTCCATCTCTGTGAAAAATACTGACAGTATTTTGATAGGGATTGCTTTGAATGTATAGATTGCTTTTATATACACCACGTGAATATTGCTGCTATACACACTGGGGTGCATGTGCCCCCTTGGGATCACTATGTTTGTATCCTTTGGGTAAATATCTAATAGTGTAATTGCTGAGTTATAGAATAGTTCTATTTTTAACTTTCTGAGGAACCTCCATACTGTTTCCCTGAGTGACTGCTTCAGTTTGCATTGCCACTGACAGTGTAAAAGTTTCCCCTTTATGTGTATCCTCACCAAAATCTGTTTTTTTCTGAGTTGTTCATTTTAACCATTCTGACAAGTGTGAGGTGGTATCTCATTGTGGTTTTGATTTGTATTTCCCTGATGCCCAGTGATGCTGAATTCCTCTACTCTTCTAAAATGTCTTGGAGGCATTAATTGTTCTTCAGTCTGACCCAATTACATTTGTGTCCCTTTTCAGTAGCCTTTGATGCCAGGCTTTAAGGTTTATTCAGAACCCAAAGGATTCTTCTTAGCTGTATTTTCTCGTGGTTCCCTCTGGTAAGCTCCTAGCTAGGCTATGGCTTGGCTTTTACTAACATACAACCACCAATTTCCCTTAAAAGCTTACCACTAAATCCTCCATTATTTTTAAGACAACTCTTAAGCTTGAATTTCCTCATGGTCTCTTCTAAGTGAAGTAAATTCCATTTGGGAAGGGTTATGGAGTTCTCAATTTTTTTTAAGAGTTTATTTATTTATTTGACAGACAGAGATCACATGCAGGCAGAGAGGCAGGCAGAGAGACAGGAGGAAGCAGGCTACCTGCTTAGCAGAGAGCCCAATTCGGGACTCAATCCCAGGACTCTGGGATCATGACCTGAGCCGAAGGCAGAGGCTTTAACCCACTGAGCCACCCAGGCTCCCAAGGAGCTTTCCATTTTTAATTGCCTGTCTCTCCTCCTAAGCTAAAACTTTGCTCCACTCTTCTAGAGCTCATGCTTTATGAACAAGGCACTGGGCAGAGATAAGACTCTGATACTCTCAACTCAATGGTCCCTGTGTGCCCTATAAGCAAACTCTGGTCTGCCATGGAAGTGACTATACGAAGGGAGTCTTTGGTCATGACTGCCTGAAATAGACTTTTCACAGCATGAGGTAATGGTGGTAAGAAATGCTGTTTGCCTTTCCCTCCAAGGAATATACTGAAGCTCTAGTGTTGGAGCAGGGGAGGAAAAGCCTTGTGTTTTTGTTTATGTTCTCTACAAATTAACCTTCTTCATGATAAGCCTGAATAATGCAGAAAGGAATATAGTGTGGTCCAAACACCACAGACTCTTGTCATTCTTATATTCCTGTTCTTACTGTAAGTTAATTGTTCCAAATCATTTTTTTCTTTTCTTCCTTGTGTATTTAGTATTTATATTTACTTATGAATCAATTTTGGTAATTTAATACATATATTTTTCCTTCCTCAGCTTTTTTGGAGAGGCTTCCATATTTAAAGTTAAACATATTTTTAATTTTATTTTTTTAATTTTTATTTTTATTTAAACATATAATGTAACCCCACCACCCTCTCCCAAGCCCCTTCCCCCCCCACCCCCCTCAGTTTGTTTTATGATATTGAGTCTCTTTTGGTTTGTCTCCCTCCTGATCCCATCTTGTTTCATTTATTCTTTTCCTACCCCCTTAGCTCCCACCCCCGTTGCATAAGCATATTTATAAAAAGGCTTTTCATTTCTTTAAGAATACAACCTTTGAATTTCTAATTTTAGTTTTTATTTGTGCATTCTTCATTTTTTTTTTCTTTGACCGGTTCACCCACTGCTTTATCCATTTCATTGTTTCTTTATTCTGTTTTCTCCTTTTCCCCAAAGGTTTGGAACTCAGATCTTCTGGTTTATTTCTAATTGTCTTTTTACAATATGTGTTTACCTTGATCATTTCTTTTGCCCTGTCTACATTTATGTTTCCTTTATAGCTTATATTTTCATGCAGTAAACTTTATTTAAAAGATATCTGTCTAGCAGAGAAAGTCAATTATCATATGGCTTCACTTATTTGTGGAGCATAAGGAATAACACAGAGGACATGGGGAGATGGAGAGGAGAAGTGAGTTGGGGGAAATTGGAGGGGGAGATGACCATGAGAGACTGAGAAACTGAGGGTTTTGGAGGGGACGGGGTTGGAGTTTGAGTGAGCCTGGTGGTGGGTATTATGGAGGGCATGTATTGCATAATACATGGATGGTGCATAAACAATGAATTCTGGAACACTCAAAAGAAATTTTAAATAAATAAAAAATATTTTAAAAAAGGATGTCTGTCTGAAAAAATGAAAAAAAAGTTTGTCTGACTAAAAAAAGTGGCTATTTTAAGTTTTTCTTTTCTTTTCTTTTCTTTTTTTCCTCTGTCAGAAATAGGCACAGAATAGGCATATAGCAACCTGCTCACACTGGGAGGGTTCACTCTCCCTACATCAATCACCTGGTCTTCTTGCTAACATATTTCTAATCCATGGTCTTCTAAGGATTTATGCCCCAGAAATCCTACTCATGACAGACATCACTTTCTTATGAATCACTGCTTCTCCTTCCCTGAGATTATCAAGAGAGCCTCCCTTTGCAAAGAACTGCTTTTTAGATATGTCTTTCTGAGGGCTGGCATATTTTGAAACATCTAATCAGCAAGGGATCTATCCCCACTCAAAAGGTGACTTTCTTGGAAAGATGGACAGAGTGAGAATGTGTCCTCTCCCCTGAAGGAGCAAATTATGCATGTAGAACTCACAACCAGACATTTGTTGGCTTCATAGTTCACCATTGTTGAAACTTTCTTCACTCAACAACTAATACCCCCCCCCACAAAAAAAATAGTCTTGATGCTTCATGGCTTTTGGGCACTGTGTAATATACTCCAGTTTAAGTAAATATGATCACCAAAGAGACATTCTTCTTCCCTGAGACACACTTTTTTTTGATAGGCAGGTGTGTATCAGGATAATTCCCAAAATAATAATAATAATAATAATAGATTTCAGGATTCTAAGGAAAAGGGAAATCACTCACTCATGTATCTCTGCAAACTCATCTGCACTAGTTTCTAGCCTCACTTCCCTGCTAACTGTAATTTAAATACAATTTATGATTCCAGTAAAGATCCTGATTACATTTAGTTTGCTGGTGACAGAATCAATTCATTTCAGCCAGGAAAAATGATGCATTGGCTGTCAGGCTTCTGGTCTCTGGGACATCAAGTTTTCCCAGATCCATCTCTCTGCATTTTGAAGTCGCCTGCCTTTTGCTCCTGACATTTCATAATGAGCAACATTAAGCATCAGCTTACCTGCTTGGAGGTCAGGGGCAGTATATTCTGATCTATCATCCACAGAGAGCCAAGCAGGATGACTCTATCAACAACAAAACAGATTCTTTATGAGGAATACTAAAGCAACAGGAGAGGTTTTTACTTTAAGTTAAAGCAGGGACTTGACACATTGGTGTTTCTGCATGCAGGACTGTGAACCACAGTGAAATAACTTATATGAGAGTATAATAACAGGGGGCAGGTGTGTGTCTCCTGATAGGCTGTAGCTATTAGGTATATGCAGACACCCCTATTGTCAACTATTGTTAAGAATTGTTTCATACAAGAGACCACTCATCCTGTTCTCACATACTTTGTCAACCCCACACATAGCTAATTTGAAAACCAACCTTCTGAGTTTTAACTAACAAAATTTGACACATGTATAGACCTAAAACAGCAAAGTGAAGGCTAATTTTCCTTTAAATAAGGCAAAGCTGACACCTCACTCAGGTGAACTATGAATAAACACTGATGGAGAAAACCTGGGAGAAAACATTGTCACTCCTCTGATGCAACTTCCCTTCTCTCCATGCACACTGGGCCAGCAATCTGCCATGGACCTCCCAGTCAGAGATAAACCCTGGGCTCTCAGATTGGCTGCCTGCCTGTCATTTGAAAACACGTCCAGTGAGCCCATTACGGGTGTGGGGAGAGTGTCTGAGGCTGAGAGACCACCCCAAAGGGTCAGACAAAGGACCTGCTAAAGGCACACACAGTCTGTTTCTCCAACAAAACTCAAACCACTTAGTGTTCTCAAAAGTTCCAGTCAGGGTGCTGGACACTTTGTGATAAATCCTTCTCTCTCAGAAATAAGAAAATCAAGGCTCCAAGAGACTGGGAGATGGGAAGTGAAAGAACTAGCTTTGATATAAGGTCTTCTGCATCAATGTCTGTGAATCCTCCCAAAACGTACAACATGCCACATTCCACATGCCACGCTGCAACCCTGAGGTCTAACACAGCCAGCCTAACCCCAGATCCTGAGATTTTAGCCACTTCCTCCCACAAGACGTGGAGCCCAACTTCTCCAAATAGGAGGTGATTCTACCTATTTCAGGGAACCTAGTTACCCAAGCACCCAGAAAATGTCGTTATGTGAGTTGGCCGTTGATTTCTGCAGATTCAGTAAAACTACAGGTAATGGATTTCTAAGGATTCTGTACATTCAGAAGCAAATGAATAAATCTCAGGGGGAAAGCCAGAAAGCTTGTTCAACCTGTCCATTGAGAGACTTTGTTGCTATAAGGCCTAGTGGATCTTTTTCTCCTCCTAAATAAAATAGAATAATAAATGTTATTTATTCAATGCATATTTATTATTAATAATAAATAATAAATAAGTTTTATTCTGACATCACTTTTACTTCACTTTCTTCCTCTGTGGCAAGTAACTCAAAAGGAAGTGAGTATGATATCCTATTCTACTCATCAGTGATCATGAATTGGCACACAAAACTATGGACTTTAGAAGTAAGACACTGTGCAAGGGCCAGCATACCTTCTTAGAGGTGATTTGAGACCCTTGCTGCAGGAACTGGACAACATGTTTTCAGCATTTTGCTTCCAATGAAATAGGATTGGGAGCAGAAACTCTGCTAATGGACACCACCAGGTTTCCAGTTCTGAGACCAAAGTTCACTAAAGGAGGAGCATGGTACAGGGGGTGTGGAGGGAGGAGTGCTGGATCCTGAACTCTGAGCATTTGATCATATTTTGTCCTAGTAATATCTTCACAGAAGGTTTCAAATAACAATGGATTTATACAGAGGAGCAGGTTAGCTGAATACAGTTTAACCTTTTCTTGAACCTGTTGAGTCTCAGAAAGAAATGCTTCTGCTGGTCCAGCATGAAGGCTGGGGCATGGCACCAAGAGACCTACTGTTCTTTGTCTCTTTCCACTGTGAGCACACACCTGACTCAGCCCTGTACATCCTTCCGTTCCCATGTCAAAGAAGTCCTGGCCAAGAACAGGAAAGCTAGAGACTCTGCTCTCTGGATGCTGAAGGATGTTGCTAATGTGAGGGTACTCCTAATAGGCTCCTAGTGCCTGGCACAGCCCTAGCCCTGCCCTGCCTGGGAAGGATGTGTGTTCTGAAATAATTCCTGTGCGGCTATGGCCGTATGTGGCTATGGTAGAAGCCACACACCACCTACATTTTCAACACAGGCTCTGAGCCAAAATGAGCATACATTTCCTGAGGACAAAAAGGCTTAATGGAGATTTACTTTGTTCCAGTGGTTTGTACAGGCAGTTAAAATGCAAACACTCTTTTGGTTAAAATGACTACTAATTTTAATAGACAATGAGACTGCCAATCCCTTCTGAAAATCTGTTAAGTACCATCAACACATTTCGGTTAATGACAACTCAGTCTAGCTTCTTACTCTCATATTATTCTTAAGACACAGCACCCTCTCTGGGGCTCTCTGCACCAGCTAAAGGTAGCAGAGCATTGGGATGCCCTTGTTGAGAGGCCAGACCAACAGCTGGCAACAAAAGGCAGTGTACCGCATCCTTCATTGTTCAAGGGTCAGATAAATCCCATAGGAACAATAGGATTTCTACTTGAGTAGTGAGAGTGGGAAGGAATGGCCTGGGAGAACTTAGATGGGTCCACATCAAGCCTCAATCGGGGCAGGTTCAATGAAGAGCAACTATAGGGAGACCCCTGGGGGTGACACAGCATCAACTTGAGAGACATAAAATCCACTGCAGTGAGAACTAAAATCTTGACTCAAACCAATGGTGCAAGACTACATATTAGACCACCAGGACATCTGGAAAGGAACATTTTGTCCTCAGTTTCTCATCCTCTATGATGGAAGTATAAGAGAGAGAGCCATGGAGCCCCAAGGCATTCTGCAGGCACAGTCACATTCCCCTTTCCAAGGGTTTGCTTGCACTTGTTATTAATGAAAATATTAAGAGAAATTTACCACCTTCTGCAATTGCTCAAGAAGATCATTCAGTTTGTGAAAATTGCCTTTATTAAGAAGGGAGACAGCTCTTTAAAAGTCCAGGATGCCACCTTCTGGGATATATGAATCTGCTCTTTCCAATCCCTCACCCTGAGTCACCTTGGGTGCTGTGTTCGGGGCTGACCACTATTATCCAGGGGTCCTGACATAGTGACCTGACTGAGAGCACTGCTCACTTCTCTAGTGCCTGTTGCCTATCACACTCTCCTATATAGCAGAGTCACATTACAAAGAGCCCCCAAACCCAGTGACCATTTTCCCCCTTGTCCCTCACCCTGGACCACTCCTGACACTCAGCTGCTTTAGCCCCCTCAGTGTCCAGCATCCCACATGAATGAACTTCTTGGCCCCTCAGGAGGTGCTGGTGCTGGTCTACCTCATGGAACTGTGCTGTGCGATCTCCTATTGTTTTGACCAGCCAGATGAGAACAAGGGTGACATGGGCTCTTTGATGTACCCCCGCATTGCCTGTGCTTCTTTCCTTGCACTTTTGCTGTGCTCTTTTGACAGTTATTTTGGTCCACTGGAATGAAGAGGTTGCTATAATAGAAGGTGAGAATTAAATCTGTGACCTCCCTGTGTGTAGTAGCACCATGTTGACCTTTCATAAACATAGCATATCCCTAGAGCAATTGGGTGCTATTGTCAGACTCTTCCTCAGCTTTATGCATGTTCTGTGACATGAGGACATTGTATTTTCCTTACAGTCTGGAATCCCGTAAGTCTGCTTCCCCCTTTCCTAAAGATATGCCCTGCTAATAGGAGTTCTAGAGTGAGTGCAGATCAAATCTGATGAGGTCCCCTGGGTAACATGTTCCTGTGCACCCTGTAGAATACATAGCTTAGAAATTGCTGGGAGTCCTGTGAATATATATGCTGGGATCTAGCCTATGAATAAGATGGGGTAGTAAGGGCACCCCTAAAATACGAGCAGACCTGATCAATGAGCACCATTTGTAATTAATGTAAGCTCCATTCTAGTCCTTACTAGAGAGGTCCTTCTCACTTAAGATGAGTTGCTAAGAAGCCCCCCTTTCTGTAGCAGCTCTTCTTTACAAACAGGGACCTTGACAGCAGAGACCAGCCCTCAGGGAGGGTGTGTTAACAAGCCTCTCAGGCAGATGGGAAATGACAGTCCTGCAGGAGTGGGTAGTTGATATGCAGGCTTTGTCTGTATTTTCTCTGACTAATGGGGCTCATTGCTGCTTTTCTTACACCGAGGCCCCAGCTATTAGTTAATGGTGAGCTGTAAAACACTCTGCAAATATGCAGTGCTAAATAAGATTAGGAAAATCAATATTTGTTCCTAGTGCATTTTTTTTGGCTCTGCATAATGTGACTAATTTTAATTTTAAAACTGATGGCTTTACTAGGGGACTAAGCAGACTGCTCACTTGCTGATTTTAGACATCAGGACGGAGGGAAGACAAGTCTCTTCTGAATCTCAAATTATTTAAATACAAGCTGGTCCTCCTTTTCCTTTGATGTGTCTAGAATTTAACGCCACAAGACAGATGATGGGGAACTGCAGACCCACTGGTATAACGTCAACAACCACCTCTGAAGCCAGAAAAGGTGTCTGATGCATAGCTGAAATGGATTTCAAGGAACCTTTGATTCCTGCTTTTCTCTTAAGAAAGCCCAGGAAGTTTGGTTAGTGTCTGAGCTATAGTGATGCAGCTGTAGAAAGAACCTAGATACTTAGAGTATCAGGGAGTCCCTAAGCCCCGCTAAATAATCCTATCGAGATTCCTTCTCTCTCTGTTCTGGGTACTTGGAGCCTGCCACCTTGCCCAGACCTCACCGCCTGGACAGACACTAGCCCTCTGGACATGGCTGGCAGAGAAGCCCTTAGTGCCTTGCCATCTCTTTTTATTATCTGTGTGGACTCACAGTCTGAAGGAGCCTTAAACTTTCTGCGAGGCTCTGGTTCTAATGAAAATAAATCTCAATAAAGACAAGACCATTAGATCAGCAAAGACTGGATTTTACAGGACTGTGAAAGCCTGTTGACAGCTGTGTGCTCGAGGGTTTAGTTAAGTCAGAACACATTAGCCTTCAAGTTTCAGTGAAATTGTTCTTCTAAGTCCTCAGGAGCCCAGTCCAGATATGGGCGAGGTTCTGCTGCAGCAGTCCAAGGCAAGAGGATGTCATCTTGACCATGAGTTCTTTGCATTTAAATGACCAGAGAGCATATTTCTGGTGAGCCATAAATCAGAGGCAATCAGACAATCTTCTCGAAGTCTGAGTGAAAAAAGCCAAGCAAAGAGGACAGGATGAGGAGAGAGAGATGTTTGATTAAAAACAGCACATGATGGCCAAGACAGAACACAGTGGGTTTTTTTTCTTCACATTAGAGTTTTAATTATGACATCTTGTCTCAATGGTGAGCCATTCCAATAACATCTCACCCCAACCTCCTCTTCATGAGGCTGACCTGACTTTGCGGGAGCTGACAGTTGCTGATACAACAACAACAAAAGGATCCATTTACCCCCTAGACATCTAAAACTTAAAAGTGGACAATTTTAACTCCTCTGGGAACTGAAATTTCAAAACTGGAATTCCAAGGTGATATTTTTGTGATAGTTCACAGTTTGAGAAAACTATCAAAGGTACAGGAATGACCTGGTATTGCTTCCAGTTGCATGACGGCGTTTATAACCCTTGGCCAAAACATGCACATGCAGGTTTGCCTCTAAGTGTCTGGTATGGTTCCCTGACCCTTCATTCATCCTACATATTTCTGTCCACACTCAGCCCCTGCAGAACTGGTACATTTATGAAATATTTTATTTTGTGTAAAACACCTGGAGTAATGGTTACTTTTAGTTATTGGATTGGCTGCTGCCACAGAATTCTCAGATATTTGGTTAACCATTATTTTTGGGTGTGTCTGCCAGAATGTTTGGGGGGTGAAATTCATCTTTGAAACAGTAGCCTGAGTAAAGAACATGGCTCTCTGCAGGGTGGGTGGGCCTCATCCTAACCGTTAGAGTGAAGACAGAGTAAGAGACAGCTCACTCTCCCTCCACCTGAGCACTGAGCTGGGACATTCATCTCCCACCCTTGGACTAGAATTTATACATTTTCTTCCCATGTTCTCAGGCCTTCAGACTCACACTGGAACTTATACCACAGGTTCTACTGATTGTCTAAATCATGGGTCTTCTCAACATCTACAATCCTGTCAGCCAAATTATCATATTAAATATATGTATGTATATATTTTATATATTTTTTTCACATAGGAGATCTTATATATATCAAGTGAAGGAAGACTGGGGCAGTCAGATTCACTGAGGCTATGTCTACTCAGAGCTAAGGAGGGGTAAACTGGGGATGGGTAAGTACCTATCAATGTCTACCTC
>RCUC01090933.1:0-14736 GCA_003697995.1 Taxidea taxus jeffersonii | reverse complement strand
AAAAAAAATTTATTTGTCAAGAGAGTGAGCACAGGCAGACAGAGTGGCAGGCAGAGACAGAGGGAGAAGCAGGCTCCCTGCTGAGCAAGGAGCCCGATGCGGGACTCCATCCCAGGACGCTGGGATCATGACCTGAGCCGAAGGCAGCTGCTTAACCAACTGAGCCACCCAGGCGTCCCAAATAAATAAAATATTTAAAAAATTTTAAAAAGTAATGAACTGTTGATATTCTCCCAACCCGCCTCCTCCTCCCGCCCCGCCCCCAGCACAGAACATTTACACAGCTGCCTGAATTTCAGGTGTTAGAGTTCATGTCTTTAGCCACTTCCCAACCGTAACATTTAGGTTAATATGCATTCTCCCAAACCTTCTCTAGCAAATTTTTTTTTAAGATTTTATAATGGGACGCCTGGGTGGCTCAGTTGGTTAAGCGGCTGCCTTCGGCTCAGGTCATGATCCCAGCGTCCTGGGATCGAGTCCCACATCAGGCTCCTTGCTGCAGGGAGCCTGCTTCTCCCTCTGCCTCTGCCTGCCTCTCTGTCTGCCTGTGCTCTCTCTCTCTAACAAATAAATAAAATCTTAAAAAAAAGAAAGATTTTATTTATTTATTTGACAGACAGAGATCGCAAGTAGGCAGAGAGAAAGAGAGAGAGGAGGAAGAAGGCTCCCCGCTGAGCAGAGAACCCGATGCAGGGCTTGATCCCAGGACCCAGGACCCGGGATCATGACCTGAACCGAAGGCAGAGGCTTTAACCCACTGAGCCACCCAGGTGCCCCTTCTCTAGCAAATTTTGAAACTTAGAAAACGAATCAAAATGAACAAATGGGACTGCATCAAACTTTCATTCTTTGCATAGTGAAGGAAACCAACAAAAGGAAAAGACAGCCTACTGAATGGGCCAAGACATTCTCACATATGATTTAACTGGTAAGGCATTAACATCCAAAAATCTATAAAGAACCTATAAAACTTAAAGTTAAAAAACAACAAAAGGGGAGCCTGGGTGGCTCAGTGGGTTAAGTGCTTGCCTTCAGCTCAGGTCATGATCTGAAGGGTCCATTAGGCTCTGCTCAGGGGAGAGCCTGCTTCTCCCTCTCCCTCTGCCTACGTTACTTTCTCAATCTATCAAATAAATAAAAAATTTAAAAAACAACAAGAAAACCCTCCCAACCCCCAAAACCATCAATTCCCTTAAAAAATGTGCAGAGGGGACGCCTGGGTGGCTCAGTTGGTTAAGCGGCTGCCTTCGGCTCAGGTTATGATCCCAACGTCCTGGGATCGAGTCCCACATCGCCTTGCTCAGCAGAGAGCCTGCTTCTCCCTCTGCCTGCCACTCTGTCTGCCTGTGCTCGCTCCTGTGCTGACAAATAAAATATTTTTTAAAAATGTCCAGAGATGCACAGATACTTTTCCAAAGAATACATACAGATGTCAACAGGTACATGGAAAGATGCTCAATATCACTAATCATCAGGAAAATGCAAATCAAAACTACAAAGAGCTATTACAGGTGTTGGAATAGCTATTATCAGAAAGACAAGAAATAACAAGAAGAGTAAGGATGTAAAAAGGGAACCCTCATGCACTATTGGTGGGAATATAAATTGATGCAAACCCCAGATGAGTGGATAAAGATGTTTATACACATATGCACAATTAAGTCTTTCCATTTACAACAACATAGACAGACCCAGAGAGTACCATGCCATGTGAAATGAGTCAGAGAAATCCCGTATGACTTTACTTACATGTGAAAACCAAAAACAACTGAATGAAACAGAAACAGATTCCTAGAGAATAAACTGACAATTGCCAGGGAGTGGGAGGAGTATAGTGATGGATAAAGTGAAAGGGATAGGCAAGAAAAATGGGATCAAATATTGTCTAATGTTTATGAAGGTGCATTTTTTGTCTTTACATGAATCAAGCAGGATTTTAGATCTTAATAGTTTATCATTTATTTTTCCAGATTCTTTATTGTTTAGCGATTAGTATTTATTTAGTATATTATTAAGTATTTAGTATTTATTAAGTATTTAGGATTGCCAGATGGATTTTGAAAAAAAAATAACACTGAAATTTCTCTCAATCATAAAAATTCTCACAATAGTTTTTTTTTTTTTTTAGTAATCTCTTCACCTAACGTGGGGCTCAAACTCACCACCTGGAAATCAAGAGTTGCACAATCCTATGGGGCCAGCCAGGGACTCCTTCACAATGGCATTTGTGCATAAATGCAGAAATTTAAACAATTTGGAATGAGGGTTTTATTTTTTAAAGTATAATTTATGTACCATAAATTTTACCATTTTAAGTCAAACAACTTAGTTTTTAGTGTATTTGAAAGGTTACACAGCCACCACCACTAATTCTAGAGCACTTCATCACCCCCAAAAGAAACCTTGTACCCATTAGCCATCGCTCCATATTCTTTCCTCCTTCCAGCCCCTCACAACTACTCACCACTTATTTTTATATTTTATATAAATGGAATATGTGGCCTTTTGTGTCTGGATTTTCTCCCTTAGCATAACGTTTTCAAGAAGGAATAAGTATCTTAAGTTCAGAATGGCAGATTCTTTGTGGAAAAAGTATTTCTCCTTATCAGGACCAGGTTCATCAACAAAAATGAACCTATGGAATTTTTTTCCTCAAAGAAAATATTAAGTTCTTTTATCCCTGATGGTGACCTCTATGTTTGAATTTCTGTATTTTATGAGGTTATTTCATATGACAGACAAAGCACTCAAAGTACAATGTAGTGCACTTCCAAAGAAAAGCCATTTCACCTGATTTGAAGGCATTTACGAAAACATCAAATTTAACTTCATGAACTGGAACACATCCTTGTGCATATTTAATTTCCAAATCAAGAACTTACCTTCAGTGACTCTTGGAACTTGCTGGGAGCAAACAAAGGATTCAAATAATAAGTGATGAAGTTTCTGATTTGAATTTCAAATGGAAGAGTGAATAAACAAATGATAAAGCCAAACCAGTTAGTTTCCTTACCCTTGTTATCAGGGTCTAGGGGCAGATCAGAGGGGTTATCAGTGATTTTAGCACAAGCATGCTCACAGACCTGTTACAGCCGCATAAAGTTAAAACTTAAAATTGATGTTTGGGAAGAGTATTTGAACCATATAATGGACAAATGGTATTTTAATTCATAAACAACATAGCTACAATCCAGTATCTGAGGTTTGGACTCCACCCTCACATCATGTACCAAACAAAGTACATTCTAGGTGATTTTTATAAACTTGGGATGGGAAAGATCTTAAGATAGAAACAAGAAACCATGCTAGTACAAAATACCTTTTGGGAGTCAGGTATGTCATGTAAGTAAGTTAAGGAGAAGTAAGCAATAAGGGGTGGTGGGTACTGTAATCAGTTAAGTGGAGACTATCCCTCCACCCCATCCCACTCACTACTCCCGGTCCCAGCCAGAACAAAGGTATTTAAGTTCACATTAAAACGTTTTTTTAAAAAAGATTTTATTTATTTGATAGAGAGATCACAAGTAGGCAGAGAGGCAGGTAGAGAGAGGGGGAAGCAGGTTCCCTGCTGAGCAGAGAGCCCGATGTGGGGCTTGATCTCAGGACCCTGAGATCATGACCTGAGTCGAAGGCAGAGGCTTAACCCACTGAGCCACCCAGGTGCCCCCACATTAAAAAGTTTTGACATGTCAGACAGGACAACTCTGCTGTCAGTCTGTATCCTTACTTATAAAGAAACTAGACAAATGATTATGTAATTAAAAATTCTTGGGGCACCTGGGTGGCTCAATGGGTTAAGTCTCTACCTTTGGCTCAGGTCATGATCTCAGTGTCCTGGGATTAAGTCCTGCATTGGGCTCTCTGCTCAGTGGGGAGCCTGCTTCCCCCCCACCCCCGCCCTGCCTGCCTCACTACCTATTTGTGATCTCTCTTTATCATAAAAATAAAAATCTTTAATAAAAAATTCTGGTAAAAGCAAAATAAATACAGTGAAAGCACAGACAATAGTTGAGAAAATATTTTTCACATGTAAAGAGGTTACTATCTCTTAAATATTTAGTATAATTTATATAAATACATTATATACATACGTTTATATATTTAAAAAAGTTTTGTCCAAAGTAAAAACTGAAAAAAAATAATAAAGCCAAGAATAAAATATTCCAAAGGGGGGAAAGAAAAACATAGCCAATAAATATGAAAATAAGCCTAAGTCCTTACTCAGTCTGCCTGGTTTAATATCCCTAACCTGCCACTTACTAGCTGGGTAAGCTTGGGGGAAATTCCTTAATTAAAACCTCAATTTCTTTAACTATACAGATGAATAGTAGTGCCTACATGTGAAGACTAAATGAAATAAAAAGTGTAAAGCAGAGAGAAAACATGAGATCAGAAGAAAAAAATCTCACTGTCCAATAAACATGGAAAAATGCTTAACCTCTACATGCAAGGAATTACTTATTAAAACTAGGATACCAGTTTCACTCACATTGGCAAAATTAGTAGAGATTAATATTTGACGTTATCAAGGGCATGGATATGGAAAGCTATTTTCTTCCTGGAAATACTTGTTTAAAATAGCAAATACAGGGACGCCTGGGTGGCTCAGTTGGTTAAGCAGCTGCCTTCAGCTCAGGTCATGATCCCAGCGTCCTGGGATTGAGTCCCGCATCGGGCTCCTTGCTCAGCAGGGAGCCTGCTTCTTCCTCTGCCTCTGCCTGCCACTTTGTCTGCCTGTGCTTGCTAGCTCTCTCTCCCTCTCTCTCTGACAAATAAATTAAAAAAAAAAAAAAACCAAATACATGTACTCTACCATTGTCCTAAGAATTCTATCTTTAGGAATGCATTCTTACAGAAATAAAAGAACATTATAGGTATGACTGTATTACAGAATTGTTTGTAGTAGCAAATGCTTGAAAACATCTTCAATGTCCATGAGTAAGGAAATCACTGGATAAGTTACTATATATCTACACTATGGTTAGATCTATATGGACTGACCTGTAGGATGGCTTAAAAAAAAGTAAGTTATAGCTAAGTTTCCCTGTTTTTGTTTCCCATTTTGTAGTAGGTGAATGGTGGTCCCCAAAATGTGTCCACCATATTTTGTGAATGTGACCCTATTTGGGAAAAAGGTTGTGCTGATGTAATTAAAGATCTTAAGATGAGATCATTCTAAATTAGAGTGGGCCCTAAACCCAATGACAAACATCCTTTTAAGAAACAGGAAGAAGCCTGAGAAAAGAAGGCTATGTGAAGACAAAGACAGGAGTTATGCTGCCACAAGCAAAGTAATGCATGAAGCCAATGGAAGAGGCAAGCAAAGATTTTCATTTAGAATCTTCAGAGGCCATGTTGTCCCACTGACAACTTGCTGATACTTCTGGCCTATAGAACTGTGAAAGAAAGGGCGCCTGGGTGGCTCAGTGGGTTAAAGCCTTTGCCTTTGGCTCAGGTCATGATCCTGGGGTCCTGGGATCGAGCCCTGTGTTGGGCTCTCTGCTCAGCAGGGAGCCTGCTTCCTCCTCTCTCTCTACCTGCCTCTCTGCCTCCTTGTGATCTCTGTCAAATAAACAAATAAAATCTTAAAAAAAAAAAAAAGAACTGTGAAAGAATATATTTCTGTTCTTGTAAGCCCCCAAGTTTGTGGTAATTTGTTACAGCAACCCAAGGAAATTCCCCACATTCCTTAGTTATATGTTTGTTAGTGCTTAAAAGAGCATTAAGGAAAACTAGACAACAATTTTATGTATTCTATGACCCAGCAATTCCACTGTTAAGTAAATATTAAATAGAAATACATATTTATGACCCCTAAAAGATATACATATATATGTATGTATACATATATATGGCATATATATGTATATATAATATTTATGGCAGAATTATTTTTAAAAGCTCCAAACTAAGAGCAAACCAAACGTCATGAAAAGTAGAGTGGATAATTAAATCATGGTATATTTTTATAACAGGATACTACACAACCATAAAGAAGATAGAGCTACTGACACACAAAACACAAAGCATTCTCACAGACATCTATTACTCACGGGATACACTCTTGGTTCTATCATCTTAGGTGCCTGCCCTCTGCTTGCTGAAGGGTAGGCATGTAACCCAAATAAGTTCATTTGGAGGAACTCTGAATGACAAAGACTGAAAATAGTTGTCAAAACTTCACCCTGAGAGGAGCATTGTGGAATAAAAAATTCTCATAGTACCTGGAGCTGTTCCAACTCTTGACCTTTCCAAAGCCTTGAGTCTTCAACTTTTCCTCGGACTCTGGAGTCTCTCATCCACTCAAATAACTGTTGTGGTTATTTATAATTAATGAAGCTGTTTGCAACTAGAAATTTTAATATACCATCAAATCACAGCCTTAATGTGCTTGTATTTCTTCAAGCGTGCATTAAAATATATAACTCTCTATTAAATGTCTATTCATAAGCCACCTTAGCAGTCATCTTGAGTGTACAAGGCCAAATGAGCCTTTGACCAATAACTCCTCCCTCCCCAAATCCAAAGCTTTCACAAAAGCCTTTGTCATGCAATATATGTTTATAAAAGGGAAGTATTCAATAGGATTTTGTCTTGATTACAGCCAGGTTGGTAGGCAATTTCTTACAAACTAAGAACTTGTGTAAAAGAAGCTCCATTCAGTAATACTCAAGGAAATATTCCTGTATGGACACACCAGTAAGCAAAGTTAGATCCAATTGATAGAGCATCGTGAAAAGCAGTAGGTGACATGAAAAATATTTCCATAAAAGTTAGGTTGTAATCAAAGTATAAATTTTAAGTCTCAATTTTGCTGGAAAAAACATCTAATAGCAGGCTGCTTGTAAACTTATCAAGTGTATTAGCAGATTTAGTGGTACGTGAAAGGGTTTGTTTTTTTTTTAAGATTTTATTTATTTGTTAGAAAGAGAGAGCGAGCGAGCACAGGTAGACAGAGAGGCAGGCAGAGGCAGAGGGAGAAGCAGGCTCCCTGCCGAGCAAGGAGCCCGATGTGGGACTCGATCCCAGGACGCTGGGATCATGACCTGAACTGAAGGCAGCTTCTTAACCAACTGAGCCACCCAGGCGTCCCGAAAGGGTTTTAAGAAGCAAAGTTGTACGGAAAAGTCTATGTGAAGTTTAAAAAAAATTTTTTTAAAGACTTTTATTTATTTATTTGACAGAGAGAGATCACAAGTAGGCAGAGAGGCAGGCAGAGGAAGCAGGCTCCCTGCTGAGCAGAGAGCCCGATGCGGGGCTCCATCCCAGAACCCTGGGATCATGACCTGAGCCGAAGGTAGAGGCTTTAACCCACTGAGCCACCCAGGCGCCCCTGAAGTTTAAAATTTTGGTGCAATTTATGGGAAAGTGCATTTCAGCAACTTAAAGTCATTCCTCTTTTCCCATTGACATTTTCACGACTTGGCCATCTGTAAAGCAATATATCCCAACATGTGATTACCAAATAGCAAGTACTTCAGCAGATAAAGTCTTAGGAGGTAGTTTAAGAAATTTTCTTACTCTCTTTTGTTCTAATGGAGAATTATGGTTGACAGTTTCATAAAGATAATTCAGGTTTTTTTTAGATTATTTATTTATTTGACAGACAGAGATCACAAGTAGGCAGAGAGAGAGGGGGAAGCAGGTTCTCCGATGAGCAGAGAGCCGGACTCGGGACTCGATCCCAGGACTCCAGGACCACGACCGGAGCCGAAAGCAGAGGCTTTAACCCACTGAGCCACCCAGGTGCCCCAATAATTCAGTTTTTCAATTCAAGTTTTACTTTAGATCTTCATCACCAAAGGCAATTGGGAACTTACCCAAAGAAGTTCACATGCTCCCTGCTTAGTTTCGATCACTGCTGACACAGATGATAAAATGTACAAATCTCAAATTCTGACTGCCAAAGTAAATTTTATATTGGGTTTTCACTTTAGGGGTATTTTCCTTCCCACTGCTTTAATGAGGTATGATTTACTAATAAAATTGTTTATATTTACGGTGCACAATATATGTTGGATGTATACACTGAGGGGATAGCCTTTTTGGAGTTCAATAGTTTTCAAACAGCTTTTAGACAGTATTAGTACGACCCTTGCCTTGAACAGAAAAACTCTTTACAAGGCACAACTTTAAAATACATACGTGCTCACTGTCCTTGAGTGAGTAACCTCATTCCATCTATAAAAACATACAGAAAAAGAAAAAATATATTTTTTAAAGATTTTATTTATTTGACAGAGATCACAAGTAGGCAGAGAGGCAGAGAGAGAGAGAGATGGGGAAGCAGGCTCCCCGCTGAGCAGAGAGCCCGATGTGGGGCTCGATCCCAGAACTCTGGGATCATGACCTGAGCCGAAGGCAGTGGCTTTAACCCACTGAGCCACTCAGGTGCCCCAAGAAAAAATATTTTTAAAGTTAGAAAAATGATGTCAGTAATCAGTATTTCCTGTGAGTCCTATTTGTCAACACTTTTCTGTGTTGAGTGGGTAACAATTTCTTACACATGCAACTAATAGAAAGGGTACTCAAAAGGAATCAAGGAACTGATGAATCTGACCTCCCTGTTCTCACCTTGGGCAGTAGCAGCTGCTGCCTCATATATCTCAGCAGGACTTATGACGATTGCTAATGACAATCCCCTACTGTGTTAAGGATAATGCAAGGTAGCAATTTTAATGCCTATGAGGGTGTTCCATGGAGTTCAGTATTTTCTAAATTACATTTTAGAGTTGGCACTACATCATTTAAGTAATTTTATCTTGCTTTAGCAACATACCAAAACAATAATCTAAAGTTAGTGCATAAATTAACTTTACTGATTGGATGTAATTATTCACATGTATTTTCCCTTAATATCTTGTGATTGAGAAATTAAAAAGCAATATCTTGACCCATTACCATCTTTAGAAGTTTAGCTATTTTAGCTACCTTGCTTAAATATAGTACAAGAAAAGAAACTGAAGTGTCAATAAATTACAGCAATTACAGTTAATTTTCTTCCTCTCAGGTAACTTTTCTGTCTGCCTTGAGGAAACGTGTGCTCATGTTTTAGTTTAAAACCAAACACTTGGGGGGCACCTGGGTGGCTCAGTGGGTTAAAGCCTCTGCCTTTGGCTCAGGTCATGATCCCAGGGTCCTGGGATCGAGCCCCACATCGGGCTCTCTGCTTGGCAGGGAGCCTGCTTCCTCCTCTCTCTCTCTCTGCCTACTTGTGATCTTTGTCTGTAAAATAAATAAAATCTTTAAAAAACAAAACAAAACACTTGGGCGCCTCGGTGGCTCAGTGGGTTAAAGCCTCTGCCTTTGGCTCAGGTCATGATCTCAGGGTCTTGGGATCAAGCCCCGAATCAGGCTCTCTGCTCTGCGGGCAGCCTGCTTCCTCCTCTCTCTCTGCCTGCCTCTCTGCCTACTTGTGATCTCTTTCTGTCAAATAAATGAATAAAATCTTAAAAAAAAAACCAAACACTTTATCTTAACAATGAATTCATTCAAGTGCCATAATTTTTTTTTTAAGATGCAGTTTTGAATTTAAGTCTTAGTGATTAATTACAACATAGAGATCTTCCTTATCCTAATACCCACGTTCTTTTGGAAAACGCGGTTTTCCCCAGACTGATTAAGGATTAACTTTTTTTTTTAGATTTTATTTATTTATTTGACAGAGATCACAAGTAGGCAGAGAGGCAGGCAGAGAGGGGGAAGCAGGCTCTCCGTGGAGCAGAGAGCCCGATGCGGGGCTCAATCCCAGAACCCTGGGATCATGACCTGAGCTGAAGGCAGAGGCTTTAACCCACTGAGCCACCCAGGCGCCCCTGCCTCTTCCAGTATTTATTAAAGACACTGAGGATTCCACCCCATTAACAGGTGGTACCATGGCCAAGTGACTTATCACAAGATTATCAGAACCTTTGTTAAAATAGGAGGCCAAGTCTTAAAAAACTGTCCATTTCCACAGTGGTAGACTCTCTTGCAGTAATTATGCCTATTTGCTTCAGAGTAGTGTAGTCATAAATCCTTTTCTAGGTTAATGTATTTCCATTATTTGTCACTGTCAAGTCACAAGTTTTTCAGTCTCAGAATAGACTTAAAAAATGACACTCTTACAACACCAAGACTTAATCCTTTGAACTTTGGATTAGTGAACTGGTACTTTGGGTGATTATGATGTGTTACTATAGATTCATCAAATATAACAGACTTACCACTCTGGTGGGGCATATTCATAATGGAGGAGGCTATGTATAAATAGAAGCAGGGGATACATGAGAAATCAATTTTATTGTGAACCTAATTCTGTTCCAAAGAATATAATATAGTCTATTAGAAGGCACTCACTAAAAATTTTAAAGCTGTAAGCAAAACTCAGAATTTTCTCAGTAAGTTACTCATTTAGTTTATATTCATTTAGTTGCCATTCCAGGTGGGTCTGTGCTATGGTAAATTCTTCAAGCAAACCAGTTAATTACAAAACATTAGATTGTTTAAGATAAATGTAACAAATTCTATTATACAATCAAGTTGACTGTAAATAAATCTACTTTAACAAAGTTTATGACAAATATTCTAGATTTATATTTTATTATCTCATCACATTACCTTTCTAGCAAATTATATAAATGCTCACTGCTGATAAAAAAAAAATAACATTCACCAATATATCACATGAATGGTTAGTGTTTTATTCTTTGAAGAATGGTTTTGAAACATTACACTAAGTCAGGCTGAAAGGTAAAGTTTAAAATAGTTTTATAAGGATATAACATATGACTGTTCGCTCCACAAAATTTTGACCTTAGAGCTTATGATACACCTAGTTGGCAGTAGCACCCAGGTTTTTCCAAATAGTCATCATTTTTCTCTTGTCTGCATAGACTTCTTCTCATTAGCTGCCTTCTGCTTTTGTTGCATTATCTCAGAGTCCCTATAATGGGGGAAAAGGCTGTAAGTTGTTACAGAAAAACTGATTATATGTTCTTACTTGTTTTGTATATGTAACCCATTAAACATATTAGAAAACAAACTAAAAGATATAAAGATTCAAGTGTTTCTGTTTTCATGGCAATAGAATGGGAAAACAAAGTATGGAATGGCTTTGAAGTCACATCTTATTTTGAAAACCATCTCTATTGTTATCATGATCTTGGGCAAATAACGACCTTTCAAAATCAGAAAAGTAGTCACTAGGATTGTTTTGTGGAATAGCTATGAATGTATCTATCTGACATCAGGCAGCTATATACAGAAATAATGGCAATTACTTTTGTTTTCAACAAAGTTAATATACTCTATTTTTCTCTCAAAGAAGAGGCATTTAAGAAGTCTCCTAGAGCGTAAGGAATAACACGGAGGTCATGGGGAGATGGAGAGGAGAAGGGAGTTGGGGGAAATCAGAGGGGGAGACGAACCATGAGAGACTGTGGATTCTGAGGAACTAACTGAGGGTTTTGGAGGGGAGGGTGGTGGGAGGTTGGGTAAGCCTGGTGGTGGGTATTGTGGAGGGCACGTATTGCATGGAGCACTGGGTGTGGTGCATACACAATGAACTCTGGAACACTGAAAAGAAATTTAAAAAATTAATAAAAATTTTAAAAAAGTCTTCTAGATATCCAAAATGGTACCTAGCATTAGGACATAGATGTTATGAAGCAATTCAGTTTCTTACAAGCCTGAAAGCCCAATAGCTAGTAATTAAAAATGGATTACGCTAAAAAACAACAGGATATTCAGGCATTTCCTTGACACTTTGTGTCTCTGGCTGAACCTCCATACATCATATTAATGGTGAACTACAACCAGACTACCTGGGCTAGATGGTCTAGGAAGTCCTTATTTAAAAAAATACATTAAATGGCTTTGTAATCGACACCTGGCTATGTGCCAATTTGCTGGCTCTGGGTTAAGTCTGATAGCAACTGTTATTATCCCCATGATTCAAATTTTGAAAAAAATTCAAAGTTTAGAGCTAAATAATTTGCCTTAAATCATATAAAACCCAAGTTTGTCTAATTTCAAAGTTCAGGCTCTTTGCTATTATCACATAGATTTAGTGTGAGATTTTAATACAGGTGAGTAGCTATGTCCATGACAATAGACATTTCTGTAAAGCCAATAGCAAAGATGAGGAATGAGGATGAAGGAAAACCAAGACGGCTACAAAGAAATGAAGTATTGGGTGCCTGGGTGGCTCAGTCATTGAGTGTCTGGGGATCCTGGGGTCCTAGGACTGAGTCTGGCATCATGCTCCCTGCTCTGTGGGAAGTCTGCTTTTCTCTCTCCCACTCCCTCTGTTTCTGTTCCCTCTCTAGCTGTGTCTCTGTCAAATAAATAAATAAAATCTTTAAAAGAAAAAGAAGAGAAATGAAGTATCATGGAAAATAATATGATAGTAACTTTTCTGTTTGAAACCGAGCTCCTTTGCACTCGCTGTACCCTTAGTAATGTCACTGAAATTCAGAGACTCAGTTTCCTATCCTATACATTGAGGCTAATACCACTTTTCAGGGTAACGAATAGAGATAATAAGAAGAGAGTACCTAGCGCAGAGCTTTCTAACAAATAGATATTCATTTAACAAGGACTATTACTGAACTACTGTTCCCCACTAAAAATTTCAGGGCCACTGATTTGTACCATGTTCACTTTTACTGCAACATGGGTAAACAGAAATTTAAGGCAAACCTTAGCATTTTAATATCACAGAAAAAAAGCGTAAGGTGATAATTAACCCAATGTGGGACTTGAAGTCATGACTCAAGAGTCACATTCTCCACTGATTGAGCTAGCCAGGCAGCCCCAAATGATTTTTTTTTTTTAAGATTTTATTTATTTATTTGACAAACAGAGATCACAAGTGGGCAGAGGGGTGGGCAGAGAGGGAGAGAGGAGGAAGCAGGCTTGCCGCCAAGCAGAGAGCCTGATGAGGGGCTTGATCCCAGGACCCCGATATTATGACCCGAGCCGAAGGCAGTGGCTTTAACCCACTGAGCCACCCAGGCGCCCCTCAAATGATTATTCTTAACTCTAGTTGCACATCAGAATCACCTGGGGACCTTTTTTTAAAGGCAGGTTTAACTTAGTCACAATAAAATTTACCTAGAGCACTGCTATGCCCAGCCCCAGACCAATTAAATCAGGACTGAATTTAAGGTACAGCCTTGAGTAGCCTTTAGGGTTTCCCGGGTGTTTCTAATGTGCAGGCTAGAGGACCACTGAGAAGCCCCACTGAAGCACATGTAGGGAATTCGCCACCTGACCTCCAAGTTGTACCTAGATAAAATTTGTTTTTAGAATAACATTAAGCTTGTTTATAAATATGAATGCTTTTTAAAAAATTTAAGCTGCAATGCAAATATTTCTGTAGCAATTTTGTATTATTTCTCACATATATAATCATACATCAAGGCTGTGCACCTGCAATTTTTCCAACACAAAGAATCTTTTTTTCAATTTTTAAAAAAATTTTATTTACTTATCAGAGACAGAGAGAGCACACAGGCAAGCAGAGAGACAGAGGGAGAAGTCCGATGTGGGACTCAATCCCAGGACACCGGGATCATGACCAAAGCCAAAGGCAGCTGCCTAACCGACTGAGCCACCCAGGCGTCCCCCAACGCAAAGAATCTTAAAAAGTCCATATAGCTACATATACTTTTTTGTGTCTTCTTCAGAACCTTAATCCCTGTAACTGAGTCACCTGTCATCTCGACTGGTTTGGGTAGGATGCCTCCTTTGAAAATGCTGTATCCCTAGCACGGAACAGTGCCTACCACGTGGAAGGCATTCAGATATTTTGCTAAATGAAATTTCTGTGGCTGTGGTGACTGAAGCTTGAGATTCTCTTCAAGACTATAGCTTGAGAGCTGGAAATTTTTCATTCACGTATTGGGATAATTACTACCTTATATAGTTTTAGTGTGCATGCAACAAATGTTCAACTGTTACCCATATGCGGTCTAAGCCTAGTTCTACCAAGAATTTAAAAAATTCTCCCCGTTCTCCAAAACAAAAACTTCAGTGATCTGAAAATTCCTTTAGTACCGCTTACCTCTGCTTTCTCTGAGAGGTGGTCAAGCTATCCTCTTTTCTCTTTCCCTTGCTAATTTCCTGGGATTTCTTCATGTTTTTCTGGCGGGCAAGTTCTCGCTGATTTCCCCCTACAAAGCCAAACAGTCATGCTCTTTCCCCCATCTCAAAAATAATCACGAATTCCGCAAAAACGCTCTTCTTTAAATGCATCTGAAGCTTTTTAACAGATACTCTAGCAGAGTAATTACACTGAACGCTGTTCCCGTATCTGAGGAGGAGGAAGCACAGAGGTAAACACACAAGGTCTTAAGAATATTATCAGACCAATGAATGTGTTCACTGGCTGTGAATACCAGATCTCTTACGGCAGGCATTCCACTCCTCTGTCTACACCGGTTAGTATTCCAAATTAAGGTCTAGTTTTTGAAAAGCGTGTATGGGAAGAAGAATAGATAGATACACAGGGAACACAGCTCCACAAGTTGGCCCATCACAACTCGACTGTTAGGGGAACAAATGCGGCTGTTCGAGAAACATTACCTGTAGGAGCCAAACAAAAGAACTAGGGAGGAGACTCAGTCGGAGCTTCCAGTTCTCATCAGGCTTTAGGACCTTAAGTACCAGGCAGAAACCCCTTTCAGACCAGGACCCCTCCCGGGGCTGCGATCCTCACACCTCACCTCCGGAGAGGTGGTTTTTTTTTTTTTT
>RCUC01090930.1:0-15855 GCA_003697995.1 Taxidea taxus jeffersonii | reverse complement strand
ACTACTGAAAAACTGCACTGGCTTTAGGCTGCCCAGGTTTTTTTTTAAAGAGAGTATTCGTTTAACCCACTGAGCCACCCAGGTGCACCTACTTTCAGTACTGATTTTAACAGCCAGTCCCTGTGTTCTCCTCCAGGGATTTAGTATTAAGGATTTGAGGGGTTTTGTTTGTTTGTTTGTACAGCAGTGAGTTTTATGTATAATTAAACCCTATTTTCTTCCATATGACGTCTCAACGTCTTTTTGCTTCCTGGTATTCATTATCAAGGGTGCAGAAGGCGAGGTTTACTTTGCTTAAACCTGGGCAGCCTGGGGTACCTGGGTGGCTCAGTGGGTTAAAGCCTCTGCCTTCGGCTCAGGTCATGATCCCAGGGTCCTGGATCGGGCCCCACATCGAGCCCCGCATCGGGCCCCCACATCGGGCTCTCTGCTCAGCGGGGAGCCTGCTTCCTCCTCTCTGTCTGCTTGCCTCTCTGCCTGCTTGTGATCTCCGTCTGTCAAATAATATTATTTATTTATTTATTTAATTTAAATAAAATATTTATTTTATTTTTTTATTTTATTAAATATTTTATTAAATATTTTATTTAAATAAAAATAAATCTTAAAAAAAAAAAACAAGGGATGCCTGGGTGGCTCAGTTGGTTAAGCTGCTGCCTTGGGCTCAGGTCATGATCCCAATGTCCTGGGATCGAGTCCCACATCGGGCTCCTTGCTTGGCAGGGAGCCTGCTTCTCCCTCTGCCTCTGCCTGCCACTCTGTCTGCCTGTGCTCGCTCTTTCTCTGTCAAATAAATAAATAAAAATCTTTAAAAAAAAAAAAAGTTAAAGGGGTGCCTGGGTGGCTCAGTCAGTTGAGTGTCTGCCTTCAGCTCAGGTCATGATCCCAGGGTCCTGGGATGGAGCCCCACATCAAGCTCCCTGCTCAGCGGGAAGCCTGCTTCTCCCTCTCCCTCTGCTCTTCTACCTGCTTGTGCTCACTCTTGTTCTCTCTCTCTCTCTCAAATAAATAAATAATATTTTTTTAAAAAGTTAAAAAGCATAGAGTGGTCTGGAGAGTTTATAACTGGATAATTCTATTCCTATAATGGGGATATCTATAGGCAGAACTTTTTGCAGAGTAATTTGACAGTGTCCATTAAAATAAAAAATATACTTATTACAACCTACAGAAGCAAAAGTAGGAGTAAAAATGGTTTACAGAATGTTCATGGCAGCATTATTTGAAATAATGACAAGTTAGAAACAAACTTAATACATATAAATAAAGATACTTAAATATGGTACAGTCAATGAGCATAGCTGCTTTTTTAAAGAATGAGGTAGAGGTACACGAACTGATCTAAAAAGAGGTCAGGGCGCCTGGGCGGCTCAGTGGGTTAAGCCGTTGCCTTCTGCTCGGGTCGTGATCTCGGGGTCCTGGGATCGAGCCCACATCGGGCTTTCTGCTCGGCGGGGGGCCTGCTTCCCCCCCCCCCCGCCTGCTATTCTGCCTACTTGTGATCTCTGTCAAATAAATAAATAAAAATCTTTAAAAAGAGGTCAATGATTATTGAATGACAGAAACAAAAACAAGTTGTGGAAGAGTATATGTTTTCACTTCTAAAAAAAATAAAATATGATACATGAAGACATGCATGCAAGTATTGTACATATAATATTATCTAGATATAAGTGGATACATCTACTACCTTTGGAGCAGAGAATAGGTACTTTGTGTGTGTGTGGGGGGGATACTGAAAGAGCAGGGATAAAGGAAGCCAGCTGTTTACTTCTTTGTATTTTTCAAAGTGTTAGGCTAATGAGAAATTTATATATTATTTGTTAAAAATTTTTAAAGGCACTAGATGAAGATCTTTGGCCACAAGATGTGTTAAGGCCTGCTGAACTTAGAGTAGTTTTGTTTTTTTTTTTTAAGATTTTATTTATTTATTTGAGAGAGAGAGAGTGCATGAGAGATCACAAGCAGGGGGAGCAGCAGAGGAGAGGGAGAAGCAAGCTTCCCACTGAGCATGGAGCCTGCTGTGGGACTTGATCCCAGGACCCTGAGCCGAAGACAGACACTTAGAGTGAGCCACCCAGGCACCCCTGAATTTAGGGTTCTGATACTTACTTGCCTACCGTCTGACAGAAACTACACCAGATTTTCAAAATTGGAAAAGTCTTATTCCTCACAGGAGACCATCAGTTTGCAGGAGCTGTTCATTAAAACTGTATGCTAGTGTCTTTATTATCGAATTACAGATGCAGGTTTACTAGGCCCCTGTTCTAAGTGAGAGGACTTCAGGTACAATTTTAACATTATGGTTGTTATCCATCATCTGGTGGAGAATTCTGCTAAAAACATTGCATGTTACCTGTAGCTATCATGGACAAGAGCTTTAACTCTTTAGACAAGAATCCGCTACAGATTAAATTTTAAGAGCTCTCTATACATACTTGGTTATTAATGTGAACATAAAGACCACATCTTCCATATTACAAGTGAATCAGAGTTGGCAGACATAACCACCACGAGATCAGGTCATCTTCAGCATCTTAAATTAGGGCTATGCTTTTTGGCTCCTTTTTAACCTGAATCTCAATGCAAAACTGCTCCTAAATAAACCAGATGCACACCCCTGGCCATTAAGAAAAGAAAAATAAGGGGTGCCTGAGTGGCTCAGTGGGTTAAAGCCTCTGCCTCCAGCTCAGGTCATGATCCCGGGGTCCTGGGATCGAGCCCCACATCGGGCTCTCTGCTCAGTGGGGAGCCTGCTTCCCTTCGTCTCTCTTGCCTACTTGTGATCTCTGTCAAATAAATAAATAAAATCTTAAAAAATAAAAAGAATAGAAAAATAAGTATCCTAGGTATTTTTTAAATGATCTTATTGTTACAAATTTGGAGAGGACGCATCAGACAACTGCCCTTCTATCCAGCTACTTACAGTGAACTATTTAACCAAGATTATACTGAGCAGAAATTATGCAAACCTATCTACTCATATCTGGTTATCCCATGTAGCACACTAAATCACTTAGTTCCTTAGGAGTAAAAGTAACAACTACTTATTATTAACTAGACTGAGTTGACAGGGAGGTTCTGTCTCTCTAAATGAGAAGCTCTCTAGGAATTTTAATAAGGTTTTTTGTATATGTGACTCTGTTGAGCAACTGGCAATATCACCTTCTATGAAAACTTTCCAGACAAAAATCGTCTTAGCTATGCTCCACAGTACAGAATTTTGAGCACTTCATTAACCATTTATTGACATGTTGGAAATTTTTACACGCTGGAAAGTTTGTAATTTTTCCTTGGAAAATAAAACTCAGTGTGAAAGTAGGGTAGTGCTTTATTGGAGTGAAGTCATGGTTAGGGCTTTTATTTCCCATCAAAGGATGACAAATCAACTCGTTCTCCTGGTCTGAAGTACAGGACTCAATCATCTGTGCACAGCTAAAGATATTGTGAATACAGGATATCGTAAAAAATATAATCCTTGTGCTACCCTAACTTATGAAAATTCCAGCTAAGGTAAGTGAGATTTATAAAAGACTGAAGGACGTTCATGATCCTTTAAGTATGCTATATCCTATCTGTGGGAAGCACTGTAATTGACTCTCCAACATCCACTTCAGCTCAGTTAATTAGTCTAAACCTATCACAGAGATTGGTTCAGGCCTAAGCCAATTTGGGCTGATGAGATCTGAGAAGAGGCTTTATTGGAGTATAAATGGCTGCCTATCTCTCCCCTCAGAGTGAACAAAGACACATGTTGATCCAATATTTGCTGGCATCTATCCTATGCCCATAAAGAAAAGGGCATTTAGGACCAAGCTGATGCTGATTCTAGCAGAACAGACAAAAAATTGCTGATGACACTGTGGATCCCCTCAATCAATTAACCTCGGCATGTAGGCAGCCTGATCTTTGTATTTCCTTTTGCATGATATAACTTCTCTTACTGTTTAAGCCCATTTCACAGTTTCCATTACTTGCAGCCAAAAGCAACCTTGGATCAACTGGACTGTCAGAAGCATGCATTCATTTTTACATGTTATTATTTTGTTTTTTAACTACTACAAAGGTGCTAGAAGCCATGACCATATGAAATCTGTGAATGGATTTTCTATGTAACTTTATGCACAAAATATAAGCAGAGTCTCATTTGAAAAATGTCTCAGAAAACAGTGCTAGAAAGAGCTCTGATTTTATGGTATAATATATATATTTCTTCTTTTCTGTTAAAAATAAAATTTCATTTATGCTACCAAGAAATTAAAAGCTAAATATGAGAATGACCTATAGTAATTGTGTAAACTCTTACAAGGCTACATGTGTTTCCTTTCTGGCTTTGGTTTTCTACTTTTATTTACTTATTTATTTTTTTAAAGATTTTATTTATTTATTAGTTAGAGAGAGAGAGCGCGAGTACAGGCAGACAGAGAGGCAGGCAGAGGCAGAAGCAGGCTCCCTGCCAAGCAAGGAGCCTGATGTGGGACTCGATCCCAGGATGCTGGGATCATGACCTGAGCCGAAGGCAGCTGCTTAACCAACTGAGCCACCCAGGCGTCCCTGGTTTTCTACTTTTAAAAAATATACGTCATAGTCCTCATAGTTTATTTGTATTTTTTATATTTGCTCCTGATCCAAGCCATCTCAAGTACTCTGGAGACAAATTAAATTAATAAATAAGAATAAAATAGGTTCCAGAGTTTATAGCTGACATACTGATTTACGTATATATTAGATTAGGAGATGCCTGAAACATTGCTAAGTCAAAAGAGTTCAACTACCTTAACATAGAACATTTAAGCCAAGAGAGAGAATGTATAAGAGTACAGTTGTGTGGGTGCGCCTGGGTGGCTCAGTGGGTTAAGCCTCTGCCTTCGGCTTAGGTCATGATCCCAGAGTCCTGGGATCCAGCCCTGCATCGGGCTCTCTGCTCAGCAGGGAGCCTGCTTCCCCGCCCCCCCCTGCCTGCCTCTCGGCCTATTGTGATCTGTCTGTCAAATAAATAAATAATATATTAAAAAAAACAGAGTACAATTATGTGGACATAGGGCCAAACCTCAACATCAGGATACACAGCTCTTTTCTACACAGTTCTTAGCACATCAATCATCAGGTGATGACACCTGGTGTCATGACTGAGCCTGGCTGGAAACCTGACCCAAAGGTTGTCATCTATAGGACACCCTCTAGGCTATATGATGTTTTGGCCCCGAAGCTCTTCATTTCAGTGTCGGAGAGGCTTTGTATTATTTCCTGTTTTCTTTATTTCCATGGGTACCAGTAAATTCAAAAAGAGCTAAATATATATAATTTATTACTCCTCCATGAATTTTAAATCATGCGGCTAAGCTTGAGAACTGTATATACATCTACCTTTTGGCATCACCACCTGGATATCCACAGGTGCCCAAACTGAACTAATTTTCATTATTTTCTGTCAATTAACCCTTTCTTTCTCCTATTTTCTTTATCTTAGTGAGTATTCCCACCATCCACTTGGCAGAAAGCAAAAACCTAGGGCACTATCCTTGCCCCCTTCCCAATACCCTCATTAGCAACACATCAAATCAATCAGCAATATACTGCCAATCCCAGCTCTTAAAAATCTCTTGATAGAGCCCATGACTACAGTGGGGTTCAGGCCATCAGTTCCCCCAATAAAGATTACTGTGACAATTTTCTATTTGCTGTTCTTGTCTTCAGCAAAAAAACGTTTTTGTTAAATAAACAAGTATGGACTGAATTACCTGCTTCTTCAATACCACTGCATCAGAGGCAACCACTGGTAAGCTAATGGCTACAAAGAAATGCCTTAAAAGTGGGGTCATTCTTAACAGACAGAAGACTACAAATCGCCCACTTAAGAAGTCACCTATTAGTCTACCCTTCATGCTGTCTTTGGGACTGACTGCATCTAAAGGAAGAGACACCAGCATCAAAGAAAATATCCACAAAACCTTTGCTACAATAAATCACCAAGAGTGGGATACGGCTGAAGAATTAGTGAACATATACAACATAAAATAAAGCTATAGACTGTATTTGTTTATCATAGGGGCTGAATTTTTTTTTTGAAGATTTTGTTTATTTATTTAAGAGAGAGAGAGAGTGGGGGATGGGCAGAGGGAAAAGAAGACTCCCTGCTGAGCATGAAGCCCAGTGCAGAACTCTATCTCAGGACACTGGGATCATAACCTGAGCCGAAGTCAGATGCTTAACCAACTGAGCCACTCAGGTGCCCCTGCATTTTTAATTTTAAATTATAAATACAAATATATTATATGATTACATATTTTATTACAACTGTATTGAATTTTTTATATATAATAAAATGAAAATATATAAAATAATATATATATATTAGAGGGAATTCACATTCCATGAAATCTACCCTTTTAAAGTACACTATTCAGTGATTTTTAGTATAACCACAATGCTGTGCAGCCATGGTCACTATCTAATTTCAGAATATTTCATCACTTCCAAAGAAACCCTATACCCTGGGACACCTGGGTGGCTCAGTTGGTTAAGCTGCTGCCTTCGGCTCAGGTCACGATCCCAGTGTCCTGGGATCGAGTCCCACATCGGGCTCCTTGCTCAGTGGGGAGCCTGCTTCTCCCTCTGCCCCTGCCTGCCACTCTGCCTGTGCTCGCTCCTGCTCTCTCTCTGACAAATAAATAAATAAAATCCTAAAAAAAAAAAAAAGAAAAAGAAACCCTATACCCACTAGCAGTCACTTCCTATCAACCCTCACCACAGCCCCTGGCAACACTATCTCCATGGATTTCACTATCCTGGATATTTCATATAAGCGGAATTACATGGCATGTGGCCTTTATATCTGTATTCCATGGAATAAAACTCTAATAAAATATAAAAATGTAAACCATAACAGCAGGCAGCTTAATACAAAAGAATCAAATAATTTCCCTGAATCTTACTGAGTCTTCAGGTAAGCTACTTTGGTCCAAATTAATGCCATTATAAAAAAAACTGGAGTATGTCTTAGTGTACTCAGTTTATAATAACATTAAGAACATAACCTGTTTATAAATATTTCTCCTTAAGATGGCTAAAATTTATCCAGGATACATTGTCCTATAGCCCCGGGTACCCTAGTGTATATTGCTGTTATTTCTACTATAGTAAACCAGCATGTACAAAATCATTGCTTCCATGAAAAAAATCCATTCCAAGTTCAATTCTGTTATTTTTTCTTAGTATCTCCAATGTATAAGGTATTACATGAAGATTTAAAAGAAAACAGTCCCTGCTTGCAAGGTATACTTGCAATATAGTGAAGGCCTCAGATGTGCAAATCCCTAGAAATGCCAGGACCTCTCTTCTTCACCAGCACTAGCATGAAATTACTTTCCACCTTGAGCAGGGACTGGGCTGGTTATGGGCTAGTAGCAGCTAAGATTAAGAGGCCCTTTAGTACAACTTGTTGACTTCTAACATTTGCAAAAGAAAATGTACCTTTCTTTCTTTTTTTTTTTTTAAAGATTTTATTTATTTGACAGATAGAGATCACAAGTAGGCGGGGGGGGGGGAGCAGGCTCCCCGCTAAGCAGAGAGAGCCCGATGCGGGACTTGATCTCAGGACCCCGGGATCACGACCCAAGCCGAAGGCAGAGGCCTTAACCCACTGAGCCACCCAGGTGCCCCTGTACCTTTCTTTTTAAGTCATCAATCAGTGAACAAAGAAGAGCATGATTAAGTGCCCAAATAAGGGCACCTCGGTGGCTCAGTTAAGCATCTGAGTCTGGTCATGATCTCAGGGTCCTGGGATCGAGCCCCGCACTGGGCTCCATGTTCTGTGGGGAGTCTGCTTCTCCCTCTGCCTCTCCCCTAACTTGTGCTCTCTCTCGCTCCCTCACTCACTCCCCAAAAAATAAAGTCTTAAAAAATGTCCAAATAATGGGCACTGAAAATAACTCCCATAGTTTTTTTCCTAGGCAATTCTTAGGTTAGATGTATATAAATTGGGGGCTATGTGTTTTATGTTGTGGGTGATCCCAAATGTAATTTCTACATGTTAAAAATAAGGAGGATAAAACTGTAACTGTAATACAAGAAAAAGCTTCAAATAACTTTTACCATATTACCCTTTTTTTAAGATCTTATTTTATTATTTTTTTATTTTTATTTTTTAAAGATTTTTATTTATTTATTTATTAGAGAGAGAGAGCTCAGGCAGACAGAGTGGTGGGCAGAGGCAGAGGCAGAAGCAGGCTCCCCGCCAAGCAAGGAGCCGGATGTGGGACTCGATCCCAGGACGCTGGGATCATGACCTGAGCCGAAGGCAGCCTCTTAACCAACTGAGCCACCCAGGCATCCCTAAGATTTTATTTTTAAGTACACCCAACATGGGGGCGGGACTTACAACCTTGACATCCAGAGTCTCATCCTCCACCAAATGAGCCAGTCATGTGCCTCTACCTTTTTAACCTTTAAAGTAAAAGGCTGTAACTCTTCTCTACAGTTCCTCTGTATATGTGATATTTTGTCGCAAATACAAGTCACTTCATGGACATATTTGATGTTGGGAATGGGAAATGAGGCAAAGGAATGGATTAGAATCACTTCAAAAAAAAATCTGGGGTGCCTGGGTGACTCAGTCGTTAAGCGTCTGCCTTCGGCTCAGGTCATGATCCCAGGGTCCTGGGATGGAGCCCTGCATTGAGCCCTGCATGGGGCTCCCTGCTCAGCAGGAAGCCTGCTTCTCTCTCTCTCCCACTCCCCCTGCTTGTGTTCCCTCTCTTGCTGTATCTCTCTTTGCAAATAACAAATAAAATCTTAAAAAATACAGCATTATAATAAAATAAAATATATGATCTCTTTCACATTATATACAAGAGTAAAGCAAGGGAAAACTAGTAAACAAAAATCATATATAGGTACAAATCAGGTAGGAGAATTTAAACATTTAAAATTTTGATTCATATCTAGGAAATACAGAGTCAAGACTGTTTAACAAAAGAATCAATAAATTTACAAATTCAGATAATCCAGTTCCTTTACATACAGGAAAATTAGCAATAAGTCTAAAAATTTTTAAATAGGCAAATATGACACACACACAACACCAAATTAAAATTAGCATTCAGACTTACCGCAATAGGAGTTCTTTGGGAAGTTTTTTATTGATTACAGCTTCATCACTATTTGAGAACATCTGTAAAAACAAAATCACTTAGTGTTACTTAACATTTTATTACATTCAACTCAAAGTTTAGAGACAGTCCTCTAAAGAGAAAGGTGAATAAGTATAGGGGATATTATAAGCTGAAGTAATATTTTTAGGGACTCTTTAGGCTGAAAAAACATCTTTGAGACATTTAATTTATTCCCTGTCTTTGGAAAAAATTAATAGCAATCAGAAGGATGACATTAGGTGATAGGTACTGTTTTAAGTGTTTTTCATGTACTAATGTACTAAGTCTTCATACTATCCTTAAATCTTCATTTTCTTGTAAGGAAACAGAATTGTAAAAGATTTATGTGCTTAAAATCACATCACTGCATAGTGACCATTTAAAAATTAAGATAAGGTGATTCTCCAAATCTAAGCCACATTTACTTGTTCAAGGAGGTGCTCAGAAACCATCCTAGGATAGGGAACATTCTGATTTTACTTAACATGCAGAAAACTGGTAATGCTTCATGACCACCACCACATGCATCCTTGATGCACGCAAGTGATCATTTAACAAATTAATCAAATAACCCACAATGGGGTACTTTTATTTAATTTTTAGAAGACTTTATTTATTGACAGAGAGAGATCACAAGTAGGCAGAGGTAGGCAGGGGGTGGGGAGCAGGCTCCCTGCTGAGCTGAGAGCCCAGATGTGGGACCTGATCTAAGACCCTGAGATCATGACCTGAGCTGAAGGCAGAGGCTTAACCCACTGAGACACCCAAGCACCCAAATTAGACAATCTTTTTTTTTTTTCAAGATAACTACTTTTTTTCTTTTTTAAAAGAGTATTTATTTATTTATTTAATTGACAGGGGGGAGAGAGAGAGAGAGAGAACACAAGCAGGGGGAGTGGGAGAGGGAGAAGCAGGCTTCCTGCCAAGGGGGGAGCCCAATGTGGGGCTGGATTCCAGGACCCTGGGATGATGACCTGAGCCGCAGACAGCTCGGGAGGCTCAGTCATTAAGCATCTGCTATTATAATGGTGCCCAAATCAGGCACTCTTATGGGGAAAGAGATACAAAGAAAAGGAGACGATATCTCTGTACTTCAGGAGCTCTAGCTCTACAATGAACACAAATAAGTAAATACTTTATTATTAGAGATAAATGACAAGAGGTAATATGAGAGCAAGGGAAGAAATAACTAAGTCTCCCCACACCTGACATCTAAACTGGGTCTGAAAAGAAGGGCAGAAGTTAATTAACTAGGAAAAAAGGGGGAGATAAGATGTATAAAAGCATGGACTCATACACGAAGGCCTTAGCATTTCATGATTCAAAGTAGGAAAAGTAAAGGGATAGGAAAGTAGTGGGAAGAATGTACTTCCCCCTCAATCTCAGACATTCAAAGAGTATTTACAACAGACTTTTTAAAATATAACTATTAACAACCTACCCTCTAGCTAAATGGAAAGCTCTGTGAGAGCAGAGACCACGACTTTCATATTTGCCAACATATTTCCAGGACTGAGCACATGGCCCGACACATAGCAGGAACTTAGTGAACTGAACTGTTACGTGGATAGTGGGGTTTGGTCATGAAGGAGACCTGTATACCAGGGTAGAAATTTGAAATAATCCTATAGAGAAGAGAAGAGAAACCTAAAGAAATTAAACTCTGGACTGGTAGTAAGGACATAAGCTAAGAATACATTGAAATTATGGTTCAAGTAAAAGATGACGAGATCTCCAGGGCTGGTGAAAATTTAAAAAACAAAACAAAATGGAGAAAAGAAGGATATTTGAAGCAGCATAAATAAAGGACTTGGTGATGGAAAGCTGGACTCTATCAAGTTTCAGTGCAAAAGAAAATCTTATAATAAAAGTAATGGTGTTGGGGCGCCTGGGTGGCTCAGTGGGTTAAAGCCGCTGCCTTCGGCTCGGGTCATGATCCCAGGGTCATGGGATCGAGCCCCATATCGGGCTCTCTGCTCTGTGGACAGCCTGCTTCCTCCTCTCTCTCTCTGCCTCTCTGCCTACTTGTGATCTCTGTCTGTCAAATAAATAAATAAAATCTTTAAAAAAAAAAATAAGTAATGGTGTTGACTGACAGTGGCATGTTTTAGGAAATTACATGACATTAAAGAATAATCTGTTTCCCTATAATTTCTACCCATTAGTGGAAGCTATTAAAAAATCATATCCTCCTTCTATAAGGCAGTCTTTCAAAATGAATCTATCATATTTCCTTCTAAACAAGTTGAAGTTCTTTTCAAATGATACAGTTTCTAAGATGCTACACCATGATCACTCCTCTCTTGGTACACTTAGAGAATAGAACACAGGGGGGAATTATAACCCATTTAAAAAGCTGAATACTTAAAAAAAAAAAGCTGAATGATCAAAGGTTGATGACATAAATAACAATGTCCTGCAAAGAAAACTAAAGTATCAAAAAGAGACCTGGGAGACTTTTCAGAGTTAGATAGCACACAACATATATCCTAAGATCTTTGGGGAAAAAATTTTTAAGTACAAAATAGACTCACTCAACACCCAATCTAATAGATTCTGCCCAACTCAATTTCACAAAAGGACAATCATTTATATATTAGAAATGCTAAGCTCTTTAAAAAAAAGATTTTATTTATTTATTTGACAGAGATCACAAGTAGGCAGAGATGGGGGGGGAGCAGGCTCCCCACTGAGCAGAGAGCCCAATGCGAGACTCGATCCGAGGACCCTGAGATCATGACCTGGGCCGAATGCAGAGGCTTAACCCACTGAGCCACCCAGGCACCCCGGAAATGCTAAGCTCTTTATCTTATATACTCAAAGTATATTTATTAAATGCTATACATATCACCTGATAGGGCACTTTGCTCACTTGAATATACACAGTAATTAAATTGTTAAAAAATATAAACCCACCATATGTAATTCACATGACTTCCAAACTCTAGACATAAAAAGGAACAAAAATCACATCCAACAACTAATTTCTTTTCTTGCATTAGTCTATATAAACTGAATGGTATTACTTCAGCTCAGGTCACAATTCCCAGGTCCTATGGATCAAACCCAGCACGGAGTCCGTGCAGGGGTCAGCTTGTCTGCCCCTCCCTCACTGTGCATATGCGCACACATTCTCACTCTCTCAAATGAATACATCTTAAAAAAAAATAATTAAGAAAAAAAAAGTCCGAATGGTGCTATATCTGTGGGAGTATGAAAGCAAGTGAGGGGAAAAACAAATAGCGTCCTCGGAGGATGTGGCAAACACCAGGCTTATAGGACATCTGTCCAGATTTACCTATCCCTCCTCTCCCTTCTGCCCATATACAGTCTACTCCAACATTCCAAGAAAGGATAAGATTCATGGTTCAAAACCTGTGGTCATCTGACCAGCAGCATCAGCATCAAGTGGAACTTTGTCAGAAGTGCAAATTCTTGGGCTGTACCCCAGACTTACTAGTATCAAAAATGGGGTGAGGGGGTGGAAAGAAAGAAGGGCAATCTGTAGTTTAAGAAGGTCTTCAGGTGACACCAATGCTTCCTGAAGTTTGAGAACCAACGGACCAGATGAAGCAGATTGCAAATCTTGGGATTTAAGAAATTACAGTTCTAAGGGTGCCTGGGTGGCTCAGCTGGTCAGACATCTGACTTGGGATTTCAGCTCAGGTCTTGATCTCAGGGTCACGAGATTGAGTCCTATGTTGGGCTCTATGCTGGGTGTGGAGCCTACTTAAAAAAAGAGGGGGGGGCGCCTGGGTGGCTCAGTGGGTTAAAGCCTCCACCTTCGGCTCAGGTCATGGTCCCAGGGTCCTGGGATCGAGCCCCATATCGGGCTCTCTGCTCAGCGGGGAGCCTGCTTCCTCCTTTCTCTCTGCCTGCCTCTCTGCCTACTTGTGATCTGTCAAATAAATAAAAATGAAATATTTTTTTAAAAAAAGGTAAAAAGATAGGATTACAGTTCTATAAAATAATCAGAATATTTCATTATTTGAAGTGACATAACAATGGAAATTAGGAAATACTCCCAGAGGTAGACACAATAATTTTAAATGTTTTTTAGGAAACCCATATGGCTCCTGCTCTAGTTCATGGTGTTGCTGGTAAAATAAATATTTCAATATATGTTTTAGGTATTTTACTATTTAAGCTGAATCGAAACTTTGGTTTTTTCATCCAAAATATAAAGGCTGTCAAAACCAATTAGATCTAAGATATAATGAATTACAACAAATTTGTGAAAAGATTTTAGATAAATTGTTGTAGAGGAAGTGACTGTTCAAACACATGACATTCTTAGCTAATCTGGTTTCATATTAACACAGGAATATATCATTATGTATTTTTTATAATCTATCCACAAACAGTTACAAAGGTGTGGTCATGGGAAAAACAAGAGAGCAACTAGATTGTTCTCTATTAATTGTTTCATGGGAGAACATCATCCCCTGAACAAACAGAAACGACAACAGCATTTATCTAGGGATAGGACATTCTTAAATATTCGGGTTTTTAAAAATCCAAGTGATGTGTTTTGTCATACATTAGCATTTATCGCTGCTTTGTATAAAACTATAATTGCTTTTCTATAAATTATATAGGTGAGAAATGTAATGGCAGGTAGGTTTAACAAAGAAACAAAGTACTTGCTCAACAGTGACCCCTGCTGGTTCAACTGGAGTATAGTTCCCAACTTCAAAAATTAAAAAGATCTGATTGAGCTTTATAGAAAAGTAACAGAACTCCCAACTTTTAGCTAGTATATGGCTGTATGGTAAGATGACTTTACTTCTCTTGGCAGCTAGATAAAGCCAGGTTACTAAGTTCTGGCCAATGGAATGGAAGAAAAAGTGATGTGTGTAATTCCAGAGTGTCCTTAAAGAGAGAAGATATGCTCCTACTTGAACTGCTTGAAATGTGGTTAGGATGACCGAATTCCATCCTGTATCATGAAGTTGAAAGCCACAGTTTTAAAGATAAGCAGAAAAGTATAAAAACCTCTAGATGACTATAGAGACACCATGCCTCTGATCTTTATATGACAGAAAAAGAAACTTCTATCATACTTAAGCCACATTTAATTTGGGTCTCTGATACATGCAGCTAAATTTACTTACATTACTTTAGATTTTAAGAGGCATCATCTGTTTTGCAAGATTAAGAATCCTGGAGATTACACAAACATTGTGAGTGTACTCTGCACTTAAAAATGATTAAGATGGGGGTGCCTGGGTGGCTCAGTGGGTTAAAGCCTCTGCCTTCGGCTCAGGTCATGATCCCAGGGTCCTGGTATCGAGCCCCACATCAGGCTCTCTGCTCAGCAGGGAGCCTGCTCCCTCCTCTCTCTCTGCCTGCCTCTCTGCCTACTTGTGAGCTCTGTCAAATAAATAAATAAAATCTTTTTAAAAAATGATTAAGATGGCAAATTTTATGTTATATGTATTTTTCCACAATTAAAAAAATTTGTTTTTATTTTTATGTTTTAATACTTCTGAATTTAGGACAGTTAAAATTAATTTTTTTTTTAATTTCAATTTTTAACAATTAAAATCAAAAGGATCTTTTATGGTTTATGACACATTTTATAATTCAAACCAAGTTTTAACTATATACAGTAAAGAACAACCAATGGAGGAACCAATGGAGGAAAACAAATAAAATACGAAATTAAAAACCATTCTAGGGACGCCTGGGTGGCTCAGTTGGTTAAGCGGCTGCCTTCGGCTCAGGTCATGATCCCAGCGTCCTGGGATCGAGTCCCACATCGGGCTCCTTGCTCAGCAGGGAGCCTGCTTCTCCCTCTGCCTCTGCCTGCCACTCTGTCTGCCTGTGCTCGCTCCTGCGCTCTCTATCCGACAAATAAATAAAATATTAAAAAAAAAACCTTCCTTCTTAAAAAAAAAAACCATTTTATACTGTTTTCTCTAAAGCACCCACACAACCAAACTTGCCTATTCTATCAACAGAAACAGACTGATATCCCCTGGACATGCTATCTATACCATGAAGGCTTTCCCAATCTCCCTAACAGGATGGGATTGTTTCCTTCCTGCACAAAGCACCAGTTCTAAGTTGGTGTAGAACTCCTTATATCAGACTATGAGATCTGAGAGGAAAGCACCTTTTCTGTTTAGTTCACCACTGTGTAGTTGGCAACCAACATTGTGCCCAGAAATTGGTGAACCAATGAATGTTATTCATACTATAGGGATCTGGTAATACTTTTTTTTTTTTTTATTAGCTAGAGAGAGGGAGAGAGCGTGCACAGGCAGACAGAGAGACAGGCAGAGGCAGAGGGAGGAGCAGGCTCCCTGCTGAGCAAGGAGTCCGTTGTGGGACTCGATCCCAGGACGCTGCGATCATGACCTGAGCCAAAGGCAGCCGCTTAACCAACTGAGCCACCCAGGCGTCCCTGGTAATACTCTTCTGATTATAAACTCCCAGCAGGTTTCCATGATTTTAATACTCTGTATCTCTCCAGTAGAGTGCTTTGCCAATTTTTTTTTTTAAATAGGGGCGCCTGGGTGCCTCAGTAGGTTAAGTGTCTGCCTTCAGCTCAGATCGTGATTCCAGGGTCCTGGGATCAAGCCCCCCATCAGGCTTCCTGCTCAGCAGGAAGCCTGATTCTCCCTCTCCCTTTCCCCTGGCTTGTGTCCCCTCTCTCACCATCTCTCTCTGTCAAATAAATAAATAACATCTTTTTTTT
>RCUC01090921.1:0-10147 GCA_003697995.1 Taxidea taxus jeffersonii | reverse complement strand
TATGAAAAAAATGTGTCTATGAGAAGGGCACAAGAAAATGTAATAGTAACTGTCATTGGAGAGTAGAAATATTTCCAACTTCATACCTTCTCTATTTGAACTTTTTTAAAATATGAGCAGAAACTGCTTTTAAAAAAAAAAAGCACCAGTTGACTTATTTCGTGGTAGGAAAAGAAAAAATGAAACAAGATGGGATCGCGAGGGAGACAAACCAAAAGAGACTCTTAATGTCATAAAACAAACTGAGGGGGGTGGTGGGGGGAGAGGGGTTGGGAGAGGGTGGTGGGGTTACATTATATGTTTAAATAAAAAAGCTTAAATAAAAAAAATAAAAAATAATAAATAATTTCTAGGGGAAAAAAAAACACCTGTGCTTCCACCAACCCAACACCACTATTTTCTTTTTTTTCTCCTCTTTTCTTTCCTTTTTCCTTTTTTTGCTTTTTTTAGAGAAGAGAGAGAGTGTGAGTGCAGGGGAAGGGCAGAGGGACAGTGAGAGAGAATCTTAAGCAGGCTCTATGCCTAGTGTAGAGCCCGTTGTAGGGCTCGATCCCATAACCCTGAGATCAAGACCTGAGCCGAAACCAAGAGTTGGGACACTCAACTGACTGCACCACCCAGATGCCCCCTTTTTCCTTTTTTTTTCTAATTGAAATATAATTGACAATGTTATATTAGTTCCAGGTGTACAGTGTTGTAATTCAACAACTCTGTATGTCATGCTGTACTCATCACAAGAAAGCTACCACATGTCACCATCTAACACTATTACAATACCGTTGACTAGATTCCCTACGTTGCACCTTTCACTCCCGTGACTTGCTCATTTCATGACTGGAAGCCTGTATCTCCCACCCCCCTTCACCCATTTTGCCCTTCCCCTCACCCCCATCTCTCTGGCAGCCACAGTTTGTTCTCTGTATTTATAGGTCTGTTTCTACTTTTTTCATTTGCTCATTTTATTTTTAGATTCCACATGACATATGGTATTTGTCTTTCTCTGTCTGACTCATTTCACCGAGTGTAACACTGTCTAAGTCCATCCACGTTGTCCCAAATGGCAAGAACTCATTTTTTTAATGGTTCAGTAATATTTCATTGTTCGTGTGTGTGTGTGCGTGTGTGTGTGTGCACGCACGCGCCACATCTTCCTTATCCATTCATCAATTAATGGACACTTGGGCTGCTTCCACATCTTGGCTATTGTAAATAATGCTGCAATAAACATAGGTGCATATCTCTTTTCAAATTAGTGTTTTCATCTTCTTTCGGTAAATATGCAGTAATGGAATTACTGGATCATAGGGTAGCTCTATTTTTAATTGTTTGAGGAGCCTCCATACTGTTTTTCATAGTGGCTGTACCAGTTTCCATTCCCGCCAACAGTACACAAGGGTTCCTTTTTCTCCACATCCTCTCCAGCACTCATTACTTCTTGTCTTTTTTGATCCAAGCCCTTCTGACAGGTGTGAGGTGATATCTCATTGTGGTTTTGATTTGCATTTCCCTGATGATGAGTGATAAGTGGAGTATCTTTTCATCTATCTGTTGGCCATCTGGATGTCTTGTTTGGAGAAATGTCTATTCAGGTGCCCAGGCCATTTTTAATCAGATTTGTGTTTTTTTAGTGTCAGGTTGTATAAATTCCTTATACATTTGGCTAGTAAAACTTTATTGACTATATTACCTGCACATATCTTCTCCCATTCCATAGATTGCCTTTTTCATTTCATTAATGGTTTCCTTCTCATGAGGAAGATCTACCACCACTTGCTTCATTTCTATTAATCCCTTCCCAGACTTGCCCACACACATGCATAGAGCTGAGCTGCAATTGTATGGCATATGTGCTTTATACTCTACTTTTCTCACTTAATCATACATGACATGTCCATAAATGTTTCCCTGTTTCTATATGGTCTAAAGAATCATCCATTTTATTTATTTATTTTTTTAAACTTTTTTTTTTTAAAGATTTTATTTATTTGTCAGAGAGAGAGAGCGAGCACAGGCAGACAGAGAGGCAGGCAGAGGCAGAGGGAGAAGCAGGCTCCCTGCAGAGCAAGGAACCCGATGTGGGACTCAATCCCAGGATGCTGGGATCATGACCTGAGCCGAAGGCAGCCGCTTAACCAACTGAGCCACCCAGGCGTCCCTAAAGAATCATCCATTTTAATGGCTGCATGACATTTGGTCGTGTCGTTTAGTCATGTTGGTGCCTTCAACCAGTTCTTTAGTTTGGAGGTTTATGTTGCTTCTAAATTTTAGATATTGAAATAACTTTATGATAAATATACTCATGGAGGTTTTTGTTTATGTTAAATATAACCTTAGCAGGATCCCAGAGGTACAATTACTAAGTCAGGGGGTGTGACTGTCTGTGTGGAATTTTGCCACGAAACACATAAAGCTTTCCCTTTGACAATGGCTATTTACTTAAAGCCCTGGACCCTCCCAAATGCCTAGGAATCTTCATTTTAGAAATCATCTATTTTGGGCTTGTTTTTGTTTTACTTGGTGGTGGGGAGGCTAAAGGAGACAGCTGGGAGGAGATGGGCAAACCCCAGTTTGCCCAAAGAAATGTCTCTTTTCTAAGGGCCATGAAGAATTTAGGAGTAAGGCAGACCTGATTTTTTTTGCCCTAACTGCTACAGCTGAGTTGTGTGGCCTTAGGAAAGCAGCCCTTTTCTCCAACACTCAGTTTCTTCACCTCTGAAGTAGAGATCTCAACTATGTCTATCTCATGGGTCTGTTATGAGGATGAAGTGAGAAAATGCACTGAAACCCTGGATACAGAACTTGGCCCATAGTAAGGGCTCCACAGACACAGGCTGAAACTAAGGTCAGCAGAGGAGCTCCCCCACAGCCCCAGATCCCAGCCCCACTGAGGGAAAGAAAGCTTGCAGAAGCTGGACCCACAAATCTGCCCTGTGACAAAGTAGCTGCCTAGATGAAAGGCCAATATTTCTCAGTGGCTCTGGCACTGGTGAAGGAAAGGGAGGGAAAGAAACTTCTGGGAACTTGGGAGCCTGTATTATCCATCGTAGCCCAGAAATGAGAGGAAACATGTTCACTGAACAACTATTATGTCCCAAGTGTTTCAGGGGCACTTCCTCCCCACCAGTCCTCCCTGCTGTGTGAGGAAAACTTGGAGTCATCTAGGCAACCTGTGTTTGCAACCTCGCCCTGACCTCCACAAGCTCAGGAACTGCACAGTAGTGTCCGTAATGTTTCCTCATGGGTAAAATGGGGCTGATTATCATGCTGGGAAGAAACCGTTTCTGTAGACTGCCTGGCACAGAGTGGGCACCCAGTGGCAGCTGTTATTGAAACTGGCCCCAGCGCTGAGACTGGGACCGGCCTCTTGTCTCCAAAGCCCATATTCTCTCCACCACCATTCTTTCTCTCTATGCAAATACCACTGTCTGTGCGATATAGAGCCCTGGAGAAAAACTTTTCTGTTGATTCAAGTGAAGGACTTTTCTGGGCGTTTTGTTCAGAGCATTCTATAATTGTGAGATTCATCTTTTTATTCACTTCTGAAAGTTTTCCTTCTTATTCAAGAGCTCAAAAAGGATGGAGACCCCAAAATACAGAAAGATTTACCCCAGATCAAAACAGCCACTGTAGGAGGGGGACCCGAGGGGCTCCGCTGGTTAAATGACCGACTCTTGGTTTTGGCTCAGGTCATAACCTCAGGGTCCTTGGACTGAGCCCTGCATCCAGCTCTCTGAGCTCAGCACAGAGTCAACTTGAGAGTCTCTCTCCCTTTCCCTCTGCCCCTCCCTGTGCGGGTGCTCTCTCTCCCTCTAAAATAAATATATTTTTTTAAAAAGAAGGAGAAGGAGAAGAAGGGAAGCCAGAAACAGAAACCCTGATACCCTCAGGTAGAGCTGTCCCCACCTCTTGGATGACAGCTCTCCCTGGAATAATTGGACATTCATACAAGGGGAAGCAAGCTCAGAGAAAAGCCAAGCTGCATTCCAAAGCCTTGGGAATATTCCCCACACCACGCTAAACCTGTTTGATTAACAGATAAGGAAACTGAGGCCCATTCAATCACACTGGTCATGATCGCTCCACACTTCTGTGTCTGAAACAAAATTACTAACCACCCTGTGTTTCTGGTAAACAGTAGTTGAGGTTTCACATCAATACGAGCGATCATATATGAGAGCGTCTCTGGCTGTGCAGTTAAATTACCACCTTTCTGGAGTAATCTCTGCCCAAAATACGCCGCGACTGGAACGGCCCATTGAGCATGAAATGACCATGGCTCTGTGGGCATGCAGAGGTCTGCATCAGGAGAGAGATGCTCCCTGTGTCAAGATGGAAGGAAACCCCACGTATTGTATCTTGCGGGTTCCAGACTTGATACTGGGCCTACTGCTATCAAACAGTCCCTCTTGCGGCTGTCCTCACATAGGGGACGGATCTGCCACCCTAGGTTATTTTCAGACTCCAGGAGCCAGCAGGGGCTGCTTCAGAGAAAAAAACAGCATTAAGAACTGACCCTGCCCACAGTGGGTACCACACTTTACTGTTCTTAGCCTCGGTTTACTTATCTGGAAGATGGGTAGAGTAATCTTTCCCACATCCAGTGGGAATGGATGCCCCTCCAAACCCACCCTCCCCTCACCTCCCTCTTCCCTGTAATGGCATCAGTTTTCATTTTCCTGCTCAGGCCAGACACCCAGAGGCCCTAACTCCTCTTCACTCCTCTCCACGCTTCATCTGTCAGCCAGTTCTGCTGGCTTCCCACACACAATACATCCAGAACCTGACTATTTCTCCCCACATACACTATTTCTACCTAGTCCTAACATTTTCTGGCCAGGTACTAATAGATCCTGTGTCAGAGGAGTGTTTTTAAGTACATAAAATTGGGGTGCCTGGGTGGCTCAGAGGGTTAAACCTCTGCCTTCAGCTCACGTCATGGTCTCAGGGTCCTGGGATCGAGCCCCGCATCAGGCTCTCTGCTCAGCAGGGAGCCTGCTTCCCCTCCCCTTCTGCCTGCCTCTCTGCCTACGTGAAATCTCTGTGTGTTAAATAAATAAAAATCTTTAGAAAATAAATAAAGACATACATACGTAGAATGCTGGGGATTACAAAGAAGACTAATCATATTGAAATATAGTTATCAAAATACTTTACATAAGCAGACTTAAAAGGGCACCTGGGTGGCTCAGCCAGTTGGGCGTCTGACTCTTGGTTTCAGCTCAGGTCATGGTCTCTGGCTCATGAGATTGAGCCCCGAGTCAGGCTCCATGCTCAGTGGGGAGTCTGCTTGAGATTCTCTTTCCCTCTGCTCCTCCCCCACTCATTCTTGGTCTCAAATCAATCAATCAATCTTTTAAATAAAGAAAGAAGAGACTTACAGTATATTAATATATGTGCTTCACTGGTGCCACATTAAGTGAAAAGATCTAGTGGCAGGTCTAAGAACGATTATAATTACAGAGCGGTGCTGAGTACAGTGTTTCTAGATACTTGCAGGAGCTGTATGTGATGTGTTGTAAAACCATGTGTGATTTCCGCTGGTGACAGTCACAGGCATTGCTCTTACTGTGATCTGTTGCCTACATCTATTGTTGAAGGGAATGCTAATATTTAGTTCGAGGCTCATAAAAATAAAACCACACACACACACACACACACACACACACACACACACACACACACATATATGCTGCCAAACCACCCCCTCCCCCCCATCTAAGCACAGGAACTCCCTAAATTCTGGATGAGGACACCTGGAGTTTTGCAGGATCTTCCAGCCCAGCCTCCCTCAGTCCATTTTCCACGTGGCAGTCCCAGTGAATGCTTTCCTATGTATGTGATATTATATCACTGCTCTGCTTCAGACCCTCCAAGGCTGTCCCATCACAGAACATAAAATCCTAAATCCTCACCTCGGCCGGTGATTCAGGCTCTGGCTCCCTCCCCTCCCTCATTCCTACCACTCTCCCCTCACTCCTTCCACCCTGGTGGGCCCAAAGACCCTTCATCCAGGGATGTCCCTATCTCCAGTAACCACATGGCTCCCTCACTTCCTTGGGGCCTCTGTTCACATGGCCCCCTCCTCGAAGAGGTCTTCCATGGCCCCCTTCCTGGAGGCTCTGTCTCAAAGAAAACAACCCCTCCTCTCCGTCACCCTGTACCCTCCGCCCTACCTCAGTAGCTTGTATGCCTACCTAAAATGTGTTCTGTGTATATCTGTTTCTTTCTTGTCTGCCTTTCCCACCAGAGTGTAAGGCCTTATTCCCACTCTTGGGGGAAAACAAAGCTGACCCCATAGAGAGGACTCGAGACCGAATGGATAGAGAGATGTGAGGTCCAGACTGATCCACCATGGGTGTTCTGGCCAGGGAGAGTCAGTCAGGGTCTTTTCTGGAGAAACTGGAGTGTGGTCAGGACCCCGCCAGTTGGAGCTGTCCTCTGCTTCACAGCCTCACTTCACATGCTCTGGCCCCCGAGTCACACTCATGCTGCCATCCCACGCCCCATCTCAGACCCCGCAGAGGAGAGTGGGGCACTAGGCAGAAGGAAGTCCCCCAGTCGCTGAGCTCACTGCCTCCCAGGACACCGTGGGGACTCTGCTGTTGGCAGTGCAATCCCGGGGCCCTCAGCTCACCCCCAACACTGAGATCCCCTGCCCGCACTGCACTGTGTTCTCCATGGGGAATGCTGGGAAACAAACAGGGCTCCACTCACTGTGACCTCATCACAATCCCAAAGGCCTACCTCTTCACATCATCACCTTGAGGGGTAGGGTTTCAGCATATAAATTTCGAGGGGACACACACATTCAGACTCTAGCAGGTACTGCTGTCCTTTAATGCCCAGTGTAAGTGGTGATTGATGCCCCTGTAAGTGACTGCCACAGGTTTCGAAGGCTTGCCTCCAGTTTTGTCCTGGATCCTGGCTTCTCCCTCTCCTGGCCTAGCCTACCCGATCTCTCAATTTCAGGTCTTGGCAAAGCCCCAGCGACCTTCAACTCCCTCCAGCCATCATGCTGCCTGGGCCCCAGACCTGTGGAGCTGCCTGAAGGGCCAGCCCACCAGCCACGGAGGAAAGGGGCCACCCTCCCCTCTGATGGCCCGCCATCTCTTGAAACAAACTAAAGCAATAATCTAGCGTAAGTCCCAGCCAGATTTACCCAGTTTGGTTCCCAATTATTGAAATTTCCTTCCCAGGCCTCTGAGGAACCAGGGTTGGGTGGAGGGGTGGGTTGGGGCTGGCCCTGGGCCCTGTGGTGTGACGCCACAGGGAAGCTGTAAGTCAGGATCTGGGGGTGAAGTCGGGGTCTTCCACTGGGGTCAGCTGGAGAGGCCGACACTAGGCCAGAGAACAGGCCTGCCAGCTTGGATCTCCTTAGCCTCTCCAGGCTAAGAGCACAAACAGAGGTCACACAGCCTATGCTTCAGTATTTTATTTTTTATTTTTATTTTTTTAAGATTTTATTTACTTATCAGATAGAGATCACAAGTAGGCAGAGAGGCAGGCAGAGAGAGAGAGGGAAGCAGGCTCCCTGCTCAGCAGAGAGCCCGATGTGGGGCTCGATCCCAGGACCCTGAGATCATGACCTGAGCCGAAGGCAGAGGCTTTAACCCACTGAGCCACCCAGACGCCCCTATGCTTCAGTATTTTAAAAAGAAAAATCACACTAACACAACATAGAATGAGTATGTTCTCCTACCCTGACAAGTAACTCTCCATAACAAGGCGGGATGCCAGGTTCGGATTTAGAAGGTTCACGTTCCCCAAAGTTCCAAGTCCAAATAGGGCAGCAGAGGAAGGCCCCAACTTGGAGGTCTCCCTGGCGAGTTCTCTTTCTATTGCCAGCTCTGTCTCATACCACAAGGGGCCTTTAGTGAATGCACCTCGACACCCCAGCCCCCAACGCAGCTGCCCGACCTCCCCTCAGCCAAGGATAAGCAGTATAGTCTGAGAGAATCATGCAGGCCCTGAAAGTGGACTTTGAGGCACGGGGGCCGGGGCTGTGGTAGTTCCCGGTAACCTGAGGCAGCCTAGTAGTGGAGGCACAGCCACTTGGCACTGTGAACCGCTCACCCTATGAAGGGTGATGCCAGAGAAGGGCCAGAGCAGGCTCCATAAAGTGTGAGGCCCAGCGCAAGTGCCCCCCTTCCCCAGGTCTTAGGGCGCTACCTCCCCAGACCCCACAGTGGAGCTGGTGGACATGGAAGGGCCCTGGGAAGCGCAGTCTAGAGCCCTTGCCTAAGGTGGGAAAGGGGTGTGAAAAATCTGTTTAGAGGGCACTAATGACCGAGATCTTAAAGCATCAGAGGCAAATCCCAACTCCTCTTTGGCTGTTTCTAAAAATCTTCCCTTAAAGATTTTGTTCCCTTTGAGGATCTTTAAAAAATGCTCTGCAAATAGTTCCAGAACACTCTGTTGTAAAATATCTAGTATGTTGGCAAAAACAAGCTTTGTTGCTTGTGTGCTTTGCCATTCATAAAATATTTTATCCATCCAATTCAAAAGTTGGAACAGAATATTAAAACTTTCAGCAAGTACCGGTAAGAACAGTAAACCCTGAATTGTTTTTAGCCTTGTTTTTTGATTATGACCAGTTGAAGGGAGAACTAACAGGGGAAATGGGAATAAAAAGGCAGAGTTATTTTTTAAAAATAAATGAAGTGACCTGACTCTAGGGAGGAACAGAGATGTGGACACAGATGATGAGAAAAAGCAGCATAACAGACTGACCTACACAGAAGAATGTTCTTCAGGTTGTGCCTTTTACAACACTCAATATTTTGAAACCATGTGGCATCTTTACAACCTTAGGCACCAGCAGCGATATCATCTCTAAGTACTCGCCATGTGAGTTGTATGAACTCGTGTGATAGACTTCAGGATTGTCAGCCCTTTCTAGAACTGTCTGGGCATGAACCCCCAGCCCAGTCACAGAGGTGGTTCGTCTTACAAGCATCAAGCAAGCAGCAGGAATCAAGCATCTGAATCTCTTTTGTCCCTATAGCAGCCAGTCTCCCATAATAATTAATTTTTAGATAGGACTGGTGTCTTTTAGCACGGGATATCATATTGCCCCTAGTGGTCCTCCCTAGAGCCAGGACAGGTACCCCTCCTTGAGATACAGGTAAAGAAACTAGAGAAAGGGGAAACTGCTTGCCTGGGCTCTAAGAGCAAGTGAGTTGCTGGAGATTCGGGACAAGAATGAGGAAGCAGGCAGGTGTCATGCCTCCCGGGCTACGTGCTCACCATTTTGCTCACACTCGCCCTCCCCTCCCCCACCGCCCTCACCCACTCGGGGGAGAAGAGCTTGGGGCATCCATGTTCCCGACAGCCAGGTGACTCAGGCGCGGATGCCTGCCCGTGACAACAGGGAGACATCATTCTGGGCCTTCTGATGAGAGGTTGTAGATGTAACCAGCTGTATGTGGTAGGGGAGGACCCAAGAAGCAGTTCTAGGAGGACCTGTTTCCAAGAAGCCAAGAAAAAACAGAGTCTAATGGTGCCTTGAAATTAAACACATGACATCCAGGTGGCCCAAATATGGAAACAAAATAATAGCCATGCTCGGGGAAATCACCATCCTTGCCACGTCTGAGGACACTGGCTCAGATGAAAAGAGAAGGAGGGAGGGAAGGGGCAAACCAAGGAGGCCGAGCTGCTGCTTTGAGCCAGGTTTGCCCCCTGAGGAGAGACCCAGGGCTACTGTTCTTAGTGGCAGCTAACTGTGACCACTGGGTGAGGCATGAGTAACTCAAGAGGTGGCCATCAGAGTCAGAGCTTAACAAACACATGTGGCAGAGAGAAGTGGCTGGCTGGACTGAGGGATGGATGGAGAAACAGAATGAAGGAGTTGGTGCTTTGCTCTCCATGTTTCCACAGGCATATGGTTCTGGTTACGTTTGCTCCTCTATTTCTGGAGCTGCGTTTCAGGTTGGAATGTTGGATGCTGCCTCTAACCAAATTTTATAATTTTCATTTTTAAATTGAAGTGGGGACTTAAGAAGGGCAGTTGAACTCCAGTGAAGAAACTTCTCGGTACTGTTGGCTGGAAGAAGTCATCCAACCTCTCACCTCCTCATCCTCTTCCCCACCAGCAGCCTGCAAGGAGCCCAGACTGTCCCCAAGAGTCATCTCTGGGGAAACGTCA
>RCUC01090917.1:0-15572 GCA_003697995.1 Taxidea taxus jeffersonii | reverse complement strand
TTTTTTTTTTTTTTTTCATTTATTTGTTAGAGAGAGAGAGATAGAGAGCACAGGCAGACAGAGAGGCAGGCAAAGGTAGAGGGAGAAGCAGGCTCCCTGCCGAGCAAGGAGCCCGATGTGGGACTCGATCCCAGGACGATCCCAGGACGCTGGGATCATGAGCTGAGCCGATGGCAGCTGCTTAACCAACTGAGCCACCCAGGCATCCCCCAAGTCATCAGCTTTAAGAAGAGTTAGTACTGAAACTCAGGAAAGCCGTATAATGAGTAAGAAGTGTAGTCACCTAAGTCTGTGTGGCTTTTGTTAAGCTGCTTAACCTTCCTGTGCCTCAGTTAACTCAGTTTTAAATCAGGAATAATAATCATACCTCCTCTTATGGTTGTTATTAGTTAAGAATTTACAGCATAGTTTTGCACATAGCCATTTTCATTTCTTATTGGTGGAAGTATAAATTGGTATTTCCTCTCTGGGAGGCAACTTGGTAATTGCTTAAATGGGAAGTCTAATACATTATCATTATTATTATTGTTAAAAATTTATAGTATAATTGAGAAATATATGGATAAACTTAAATTTTTAAATGTACATCTTCTCTCTCCCAGCAATTCTAATTTAGGAATTTATCCTTCAGGTATGTTCACACACATGCAAGAAACTATTTATACAAGGTGTTCATTTTGGCACCATTTGGAATAGTGAAGTTAAGAAAGCAGAAACATCAATTAGGAACAGATTAAATTTAGATATATCAAATGTACTATATGACCTCCAAGATACATTGCAAATTAAAAGAAAAGGTGTCATATTATTTGTACAATTCTGCCATTTGGGTTTGAAGGTTTATGTATAAAACAAATATCCATACTTATATGTACCTTAAGTATTTTTTTTTTAGTTATATACAAGGAACTGTTTAGATTGAACTAAGGAGAATTGTTAGCTACTCATAGGTAGTTGGATTGAGATAATCCCCCAATCCTGGTAAGCAGGAACATTTTAGTAAAATGTAGGATCTATAAGAACCAGGCTGTCCATGCAGAGATCCAAAACATACCTCTGAGTGTCAAAGAAAAACAGATTCACTACACTTTTTTCAGCTCAATTAAAATTTAAAAGACACATCTAGAACACATTTCTGTATTTCTTTCACATTTTATGACTCTCATCTCTAAATCCTACTATTTCTTTAGCCTCATCTCTGTATTAGTCAGCTCAGGCTGCTGTAACAAAAATACCATGACTAGATAGCTTAAACAACAGGAATTTATTTCTCACAGCTCTGGAGGCTAGCAAGTCCCAGATTAAGGTGCTGGCTGACAGGTTCCTGAATTCCCTGGGGAGTCCTTTTTTTTTTTTCCTTACAGATGGCTGCCTTCTCATTATAGTCACATGGGGAGGGGCTAGAGGAAGCAAGTTCTCTTAGGTCTCTTCTTTTATAATGGGCACTAATCCCCAAAAGGGGGCCATACCCTCATGACGTCATCTAAACCTGATTACCTACCAAGAGCCACATCTCCAAATACCATCACATTGGGAGTTAGGGCTTTAAGATATGAATTTTGGGGGGACATGATTCAGTCGATAGCATTTTGAGCTAAAAAAATTTTTTAAAAGATTTTATTCATTTATTTGACAGAGAGAGACAGTGAGAGAGGGAACACAAGTAGGGGGAGGAGGAGAGGGAAAAACGGGCTTCCCACAGAGCAGGGAGCCTGTGCGGGGCACAATCCCAGGACCCTGGGATCATGACCTGAGCTGAAAGCAGACACTTAACGACTGAGCCACCCAGGTGCCCCAATTTGAGCTAAAATATTAAGTTTAGGTTTTATAATAGGATATTAACTGTATCAGCAGCTTGTTGTTCTCTAAGAGTCCTGAAATTTCCTTCATTAGCCATACAGAATGCCTGTAATCCAGGTCAATTTCCTACAGCATCAGAATCTTAAAACACTCCGTTTAAATGGTGCATATTGAAAGTCTGGCAGTGGGTAGTTAAGAAAGATTGTCTTGGGTTATACATCTATTCATTACTGTACATACTCCAAATTCTCCTCATGTTGTTTTTTTTTTCCTTAAAAAGGCTTTCCCTAATACTAGATGGAAACCAAAAGGGTATCCTCCACCACTTTAACTCTTGATAGGTGCTAAGAAGAAAATTAACACTGCTATCACAATTTGCAACTATTTTATTTTTATATCTTTTTTACTTTACTTTCTGACTCCTCTACAAAAATGTAAGCTCCATGAAGGCAGGGACTACGACTATTTTGTTCACAAATGTATCCCCAAACCCAGTACAAACACTTGCTAAATATGAACCATGTTCTTGGATCGAGTTAGATCATAAGGAGGTTACACATCTGGACAATAACATCTTTGTCATTGCTTTTATAGAACTGTCTCTTAGTTGTTGGCCATGGATTTTTATCTTAGGTTACTCTCAAAATTAACCATGCAAATTTAATGTATATAGTAATTGTGAAACCAATACTGATGTTGTTATTGATATCTTAGTCCCTCTATTGTCACCTAGGGCTAGGTCCCTCCAGGAATATCTTATCCCTCAAATATTTGTAGGTAATTATTTTAAATTATAAATTATAAAATTATGGAAATTATAATTTATAAATTATAAAATACTCATTAAATATAATTAAGTTTCCATCCTCATTGCAGCTAGGAGGAAACTCCAGGTTTGATGCTCAAACATAGCTACTCTTATAACTGACTCTTATTGTTGGCATATGCTTCCCCCTCCCACTTTTGGTTCTATTTAAGGAGTCTTATTGTAAATACCTCCCCTTCTCTCTCTCTCTTTTTTTTTTAAGATTTTATCTATTTATTTGAGAGAGTGAGTGAATGAGAGAACACATGAGCAGGGGGAGGAACAGAGGAAGAGGGAGAAGCAGACTCCCCGCTGAGCAGGGAACCGGATGAGGGGCTCCATGCCAGGACCCTGGGATCATTGGCTGAGCTGAAGGCAGACACTCAACCAACTGAGCCACCCAGGTGCCCCTCCTCCTCTTTTTGAACAATTCATCTCAAATACTTTCTATATTAAGTAAAAAGCAAGTACATTAAATTGATGGCAATAAATTATATTGTTTTTTGTGTTTTCCCATTTCACTGGGTCTTTACTGCAAAGATTTGAGTCCATGACATATTTTGGTTTTTGGCTTAATACTAGCAGCATCTGGTCTCTCTTTGTCCTTTCTCTCCCATCCCCTCCCACGAAAGACATCTTTCTTTCCTATAATACCACTGTTGCTGCCACCTCTTGTATCATGAACTGCCCCATAAGATCTAACAGTATACGGTACACACTTGCTTCCTCAGGATGTGCTGCCTAGCTTTGCTTCCTCTTCTTTGTCCTATGTATAGCTTGGCTATAAATATATTCTTGGCTTCATCTTCTCTACTTTACAATATCTCTAATGCTCCTGTAACACAAACTATTACCCATATAAAATCCATGTCGTTGTTTCTTCTTTAATCATCCCTGAAATCCATATATTGGTAAAAATCATTTTAAACCTTAGGAATAATACTCATTGATCACTATCCAGATTTTCTATATTTATAGGTTATAATTATAGTTCCTTATTTAATATTAGTTGTACTGATAAATAACCCTATATAATTGTAAATAAAGCATAGACGTAGTCCCTTAGACCTCTCTTGTCCCAACCAAAATTGTATATTATAGTATATATTAAATATATAGCACACATACACTACACATATACATTTTCCCCAAAGTCCTTTTAGAATGATGAAACATAATAAATTTACCAAAAGACAGAATTAGGATGACGAAAGGCAATTAGAAACTGGAAAAACATAGCATTAATTTGGCAACTGATGGGGCACCTGGGTGGCTGAGCCAGTGGGTTAAAGCCTCTGCCTTCAGCTCAGGTCATGATCGCAGGGTCCTTGGGATCCAGCCCTGCATTGGGCTCTCTGCTCAGCAGGGAGCCTGCTTCCCCCTCTCTCTCTGCCTGCCTCTCTGCCTACTTGTGATCTCTCTCTGTCAAATAAATAAATAAAATCTTTTTTTAAAAAATTGGCAACTGATTAACTACTTTTCTGTTGAGTAGAAGATAAGAATCGGAGTCTGAGAAGAACTAAGTCTCAATCTTCAACATTAAGTTTCCTTAAACGTGCAAGTATTAAAAAGAATTATAACTGAGCATAGTGTTCCAAATTTATTATTTAGTACATAACATAGCAGGTACTAAATTGAACTGAAGAATGAAACTAAAGAAGATATCATAGGAAAATAAAGTGGAATCTTGTAAAATTAAAGACTCCGTTTTTCATATAAATTGTTTAGTAGAAGTTGCTTAACTAGGAGTGTGGAAGAAAATTGCAAAGTCTCTTTATTTTAGACATGGTTGTATTCACTGCCTGGTAATAAATCAGTCTGGGAACCTTTTACATAAAGGGATGTCACTATAAATTAGCTTTTACATTTTATCTTAAGTAGTATCATCATAAAATATTTAATCAAGACACTAAAGCTGTCAAATTAGGTGGGTAATTTGAGACCTGGTGTGTGAAAAAGATCTGATTCTTTCATGTTGGGATTTCTCCTTGTTATATAAATTTCAATCTGTGAGTTTACCAGAACTTGCCACAGTAATAACAATAGATAACTTATTTACAAATTATAACAGATGTTTGGCAATCAGAGCTATTTAAATATTTTAGTTAGTAACTAACCAGAACGGACTAAATTTAAAGAAAATAACACCAAAATGCTTTCTTATTTTGTTCTGAAACAAAGAAGATATTCTTACCATGCAGATGGTTTTTTCTATTCTTTCTTTTTTTCTTTAGGCTATCTTTCCACATATTTCTCAATTATTTCATAGATTTGAACAACAATGATAATAATGATAATGATAATTTGACTTTCCATACAAGATAAAAATTGATCTTTTCCACACTCTTATTTGGCAGGAGACTAGGAAATAGATAAACTGAAGCCTAGAAGGGTCACTGAGTGTCCCTTCTGTCCTTGCTTCTTAAAACTTCAGAAGGCAGCAAGAGCCCATCTTTTGGCTGCTTGTCAAGGCTTACCATTTTGTTTGCCTCTTTCTAGTAGAGGATCCTTGCTTCCCTTTTCACTGGCTCTTTAACCCACAGGCTGCAGCAGTTAACTACTGCCTGCCCCAGGCTCTTCTTGACTTTTTTTTTTTTTAAGATTTTTTTTTTTTTTTTTTTTAGAGAGAGACAGGGAGAGAGAGAGCGAATGAGCACAGGCAGACAGAGAGGCAGGCAGAGGCAGAGGGAGAAGCAGGCTCCCTGCCGAGCAAGGAGTCCGATGTGGGACTCGATCCCAGGACGTTGGGATCATGACCTGAGCCCAAGGCAGCTGCTTAACCAACTGAGCCACCCAGGCATCCCTCTTCTTGACTTCTATGGCTGGTTTAGCTCTGCATTTCTGACTTTAATCTTTGACTTTACTCTTAGTTGTCTGCCTTACTGCAACCAAAGAGGTCATGCAAATCACTTCCTGCCACCTGCCCCAGTTTCTTAAGACTATTTCTGCCAGGCCAGCTCTGACCAGCCTCCTACCATGAGAGGCAGATATCCTGCCTGGAGCAACAAAGTCCAGATACTAATACAAATAAAAGCACTTTTAGAATATGCCATTCAAAATGTTGAAAATGAAACACGTCACAAATTCTTAACTATTTTCAGTCATCAGCAGCCTGGCTACATTGATCAAACAAATATTGTGATGTTAGATCTGTGAATTCCTCTTACTTTTTAAAGCTGAAGTAATAAATTCCCCAGGTATAGACTTCAAACAACATCTGCTGACTAAATTAGAGAAGAAATGCTTCAAGGATGAATTCTTTTCCTGAACTCGGTTGTCTTTTCAACAGATGATACATCTGAAACAATAGGTAGGGAGCAGATGTGGGATAGTCTGAATCCTAGCTTGCATTTGGCAAAACTCTGACTACAGAGTGAAACCATTAAAGGTGTTGTCAGTGAGATTGATGATGTTACACATTTTGAAATTGTCCTTGACAAATTATATAAAATGCACAATTCTTCTACAAAGACACATCATGAATCGTAGCAAAATGTAACACATAATACACCATTTTTCAGGGGCAAGAATTTTATTAGTTCACTGACACACCTTCAGATGGAGTTAAAACAGATTCTGAAATAATCCTACTAGAATAGGTCACTGTAAATAGTTCAGAATCAAAGGGAAAAAGAAGCATGAACAAACGGAGAAGGGGCTATTTAAATAACACATGACCCTCTCCTAGTTTAGGACTCCCCTTTCTATATTGGAATGGAGAAGGTGGGCCATGCAGAAGTGCACCCAAAGAGTTATGAGATCATGGATGATAAACCTGAATCCAGAGTGCCAGTCCAGTGTTTTGATCTGAGCCTCTTAAGCAGGAGTGACTCGCCTTGCCCTATGAAGAAACCAGAGGCACATCTTCCTAGATGGATTGGGTCAAATTTCATCTCCCTGCCCCCAATGATTGAGAACTTAAAATATTATTTTGTGTTAAAAGAGAAATAGATAGGATATATAATTTTAAATTCCCAAACATTCATTTTAAAATGAAGAATAAGAATTCAAAGAAATCTTGTACTTGCATTGATTGATCACCCCTCCAACTAATGGCATGTATTTACCTGCCTTTGACTTAAGGATACTTATATTGACATGCTGACAAAGAACAGAAAGATAGCAAAAGATTGTATATCTAAGTATAGGGTCAGAATGGACAGGTAAGGCACAGCCTTAGGAAGCTTAGAGCAACTCCAGAGACCAAAGCTGAAATCCATGCAAGACTTAATAAATAAGCTAATTCTTATTTCCTACCTGCCTCCTTTCCATGGACTAAAGCAGAAAGTCTTTGAGTCTCAGGGTTCAGAGAGACTTTTTAGGGCCATTAAATCCAATCTTCTTATTACATAAAAATTCCACAAGAGTCTTAAGAAGTAGTTTTCAGGTGTCTCCTGGAATACTTTGAAAGACAGAGAACCCATTACTATGTAAGGAAGCTCTTTCTACCTTCCAAGAATATGAATTGTTTAGAAAGTACAGGGTTGTTATGAACACTAGTTTCTAAAGTCAGATAGTAAGAAGAAAAATTGGCTTTAGGAATCTATTTATCCTGGCTTCTCATTCAGAGCTTTTTTTCACAAAACTTTAGTAGAAATACTTGATTATGAATTGATCTAAAGGAAACTGACTTGGCAGCTGTAAGGGAAGTCCTAATTTAAGCCAGAGGGACAAGAACAAATGACATCATGGGAAGTTATGAAACCTAATTCAGTAGAGAGACAGGCAGAGTTGCTGACCACAACCTAAGACAACTTATTCTTCAGTAAAAATGTCTTATGACCCACCAGTGGACTATTTCCCCTTTATTCCCCTCATTTTCCCTCCTAGATTCTAGAGTTTGTGGATGGCCCAGATACACACCATTACCTCAGAGGGGAAATATTTTAATGCTATTATCTATTATCCTATTTTTAAATCAACAAAATTAAAGAATCTACAATAAATCACAAGTGATTTTAGCATTCTACAGAAAAATTCTACAAAAATATCTACGAAAAACCCTACAAAAACAAAAATCTCAGTGGTTCTATAATTACCTCGAATTCTAGAGAGTCAACTTCATATCACTTTCCCAAAAAAAAATAGAACATTATTTTGAAGTGACAAAAACATTGCACTTGTAATTAAGCAATGGATTCTTCTCTCTTATCAAGGGCAGAACTTCTGTAAAGATTTTAATTGTACTTTATACATAATATCCACCACTTTATGATATCATCATCATTCCCTTTTAAACATTTTTTTTAAGATTTTTTTTTTTTTTAATTTTGTTAGAGAGAGAGCGAGAGCGAGCACAGGCAGACAGAGAGGCAGAGGGAGAGGGAGAAGCAGGCTCCCTGCCAAGCAAGGAGCCCGATGTGGGACTCGATCCCAGGACGCTGGGATCATGAACTGAGCCGAAGGCAGCTGCTTAACCAACTGAGCCACCCAGGCGTCCCCATCATTCCCTTTTAATGCCATATTGGCTGAATATCTATACCAAGATAGGATATGTATGAAAGCTAACCAAATTTGGGGATTCACAGACTGACATTTAGCTCAGGCTTGCCAGCCACAAAAGTAAAGGCTTGTAGTAGAATGTGCCTGGTCTAATAATGTGCATAGAGTTCTCAGTCTAAAGTCTTCTTATTAGAGAGACCACTGTGGAAAATCATCCTATTTATATAATAGCAGAAGATGTTCTAGTGATCCAAACCTTCTTAAAGCATGAGTCGACATCCTAAGATAAGACATGTGAGAAATACCATCAGTATTAAAGAGAATAAGCAAGGCCAACATACAGAAGACTGACTTGAGGAACTAATAATAATCTGAGCTATAAACTATTTTGAACTTATGTACAATAAATTCAAGCACTGTAATAACCTTATGAGGCAGATACTTTATTGATCCCATTTTATGGAAGAAGAAATTAAGGCACAGTGCATTCACAGGCCTAGCCTCACTCGCAGGCAACAGTCAGCTCATTCTATAGCGCCCCCTGCATGAATTCCTTGGGCTAGAATAGCTTCAGCAATTCTAAGAGAAAAAAATTCAGAATGGAATTCAACCTTCTCAGCTCCAAAATAATAAGCAGGAAGCTACTTGAACTGAGAAGGCAAAGATCATGCTTAAAGCAGAAAACTTTTAAGATCAAATTATTAGCAGAAAGATAAGCAGTCTTTTCTACAACAAAGAGAAAAAAAACCAAAACAACAAAAAAAAACTTCATTACTGAGCATAGTGTAGTGGAAGAATTGGAAAATAAATTATTGGTAAAAAACGAGGAAGTGCAAAAATCCAGCAGCAATTGGCCAAAATACATAATGATGCAGGGACTCAGCATTAGCTAAAGGAAGTTACACCTAATTTTATTAAAAAGCTCAGAGAAATGGAAGCAGTTGAAAATGCCATGAACACGTTTAAATAAGAGAAGTTGTTATATGAAGAGCTTATTAAAGAAGAGAAAATAATTAATGAATTGAGTGCCAGAAAAACCAACACCTGGGCTTTGGGTCACTCAGAAACACAGAGAATTTTTATAGCAACGTCAAGCGAAGTTCCTGTGGACAAAGAATCATCACACGTTCTTCCAAGAGAAATACAGATTCAGAAAAATTCTTTCAGCAAACAGGAAGATGACAAGTGCACTGGACTATGATAGTTACTAGAACTTTGCAACAGTGAGGAACAAACATAAAGAGAAGCCTACATTTATGGGAGAAATTCTAGAATACTACCCTGGAAGAACACAAGATAAAGTGCAACAACATGAAAAATGCTTCTCACTGCTTCTCTCTCTCTGTCAAATAAATAAATAAAATCTTTAAAAAAAAAAAGGAATTGAAAAACTACAAACAACAAAAAATTGAGAATTTTCAAGTTAAAGACAGGTTATACTTATACGTCTTCAGAATAAACAAGATGATGAAAATAAAAAGAGGAACAAAGAAGAAAATTGCCAATTGAAGTCTGCAAAAAAACCCAGAAAAGTATATAAATATCAATGAAGTATTTCCTGTATTTAAAAAAGTTTAAAGAAAGAGAAAAATGTAGCAGAAGGAGCACTGATGCCAGTCTAAAGTAAAGTTACTATTAGAAAGTTATGCCCAGGAGAAATAAGCATAGGAAGAACTTTTGAGGCTTGAAAAGGGCAAAGGCAGAAACCAGGAAAAACACTGGTAATGAAATTTCCAGGTTTCAAGAAAGAGATTTATATAACCTTGGATCACTAATTCTAGATAGGCAAAGGAAGAGGAAAAGGCAGAAAACCAAGAAGACCAAAAAATTAAGACTGAATATGTTGCAGAACGCCAACTGTCTAAAAAAAACCCAGTGGCACTCAGAGACCTTGGAGGAACGGAGGTTTATTACACAAGCGGCCCAGAAGAGAGTAATCTCTCAAGGTCTGAGCCCCAAACACAAAGAAAAGCGGTAGTTTATACACTTACTTCCTTATCTTTGCTACTCTTGAGGCTGTGACCGGTGGGGCTAGGGGTAAGCCTGAAATAGCCCTGGGGCCAGGATTGGGATTCCCCTGCTGGATTGGTCAGCCACCTCAGAACACAGTTTTTCCTTATCAAAAACATGCTAGAAGAGAAACTTTAGGCTTTCCAAAATTATCAACATTTGGAAAGAATGGATCAAAGATATAGGACCACATTCTGGGCCATTTCCGCATATTCCCCACTGGGCTCTTCCAATTTAGAGACAGGGACAATAGAGAACATGAGATAATGAACTTGGTATACAGTTGATGAGAATGTTAACAAATTCAATTATTCTGAGAAATATTGTGACAAAACATCTTTAAAAAACACTAACCTCATCAGTTAATTATTAATTGTATTATAGGTGAGTTGCTTACTGACATTGCTGTGAATAGTTTATATTAAGAAAATATTTAGTTGATATGTTGGTCTATGGTGTAAAAGCTATTGAAATAAATTCACAGTACAAACATTACTTCATTTAATGCACAGCAAATTGAGAAGATTTTTTCTTTCTTTATGGAATAACAAAAGTAATTGGAACAATTTCAGAGTGGTATTTTTTAAACCAAAAATCTGTAACTTTTAGAACCTGGAGTTAAGTTGGCTTGAGTAAATGTAAAATTTTCTTTTTAGAGTTATAACTTAAGTTTATACCGCTAAGTTTAACAAACTGATAGTGTGATAATTGCTGCATTTTTTGTATGATAAGCATTTTGTATTTCTTTAAAGCAAATGGAAAAAAAAAAAAAAAAAGGAAAGGAAAAGAAAATGAAAAAGAAAAGAAACTAAAACACAAAGTTCCCAAAGGGCACGATATCGTTACACAGCTGGCATTCAAAGCCAGGCTGTCTGGTTCTAGAGTCCATCCTCTTTTTTTTTTAATTTAATTTTTTTAAAAGATTTTATTTATTTATTTGACACAGAGAGAGAGAGATCACAAGTAGGCAGAGAAGCAGGCAGAGAGAGAGCGGAGGAAGCAGGCTCCCTGCCGAGCAGAGAGCCCAATGCGGGGCTTGATTCCAGGGCCCTGGGATCATGACCTGAGCCAAAGGCAGAGGCTTTAACCCACTGAGCCACCCAGGCGCCCCTAGAGTCCAGCCTCTTAACTACGCAGACCACCTACCACAGGTAGCAGGAAATTTTAGCTAATATTCTACCTAAATATCTAAGGGGGTAGGGAGAAAGTGTTACAACCTTAAAACAAGAACAGGATCCTCTGAGGAAGGGATAAACAGAAACCTAGAAAGAGCTCCTAGACATTGAAAATGTAAATAAATTGAATAAAACAATAAAAGGACCAGAAAACACTTTCTCGGAGCCACCACAATAGTAGTTCCAGGGGATTCGGTTTATGGAGGCCCCCAGACCTGCAGTGACTGAATCTAGCAGTCGCTGGAGCGGTTCCCAAGGTTATGGGGTCAGGTTGCTGCTGCTGCTGCTGCTGCTGCTGGTGGTGCTGCTGCTGCTGCTGGTGCTGCTGCTGCTGCTGCTGGTGCTGGTGCTGCTGGTGGTGCTGCTGCTGCTGCGCTACAAAGGGGTCTGTGGTGGCGGCTACGTGTGGTCCCTCAGGCCACCGAGGGACACAACCTAACAGCACCTTGCCTGCTGCGCCTGCAGCATCGTTTGCCTCCTACTCCGGGGATTCCTTGTTGTTGCGTTGGCCCCAATCACTACAGGACCTGCACTTACCGAGGAGTTACCCCGTGGAATGATCCTTGACCGAAAGGAGACGGGACTGGGCAAATACACTCTCGACCCTGGGAGGGGCTGTGTGGCGAGGCGTAGCTTCCGGCGTCCACCCTGAAGCGACGCCGTAGGGCCCAGCACCCAGCTTTTCACGAATCTGTGGCCTTCTCCCTAATGCTCTTTCCTCCCCTGCTTCATACCCATTTTCTCTCTCTGCTGGTTCTCTGGCACGGCACTCCCCAGGAGTAAGGTTTTACCTCATGTGCTGTCTTCTAGGAGGTCCAGCCCACGACAAGTCTTGGAGAAGGGGCGAATCTGCCCTGAGGCGGTACAGCGGGCACCAAGCTTCCCAGAGGAAGCCTCGTCTCGCAGGGTCTCGGCCGTTTTGGGGCTGGCTGGGGATCCCCGGGGCGAGAAACACCTGTGCCCCAGTACCACAGTGACCTGGGCTCCTCTGTAAGGGATCTGGCTCACGCCACCTGTCAGCCAAACCCCAGTGCTCAGGCAAGCCCGGCTCCTCTTGCCCCTTCAGAGTCAAGGTGCAGCCGGCCTGGCCCCAGGGGCCTCGCCGGGTGTGGGGAATGGGCTCTGGCCCAAAGGCTGTGCAGGAGCCAACCACTGAGGCCAGCTGCAGCGTGGGAACTGTGCATACGTGGGCCGGAAATCTACAGACTTCTAGGAAGGCTCACCAGGTGCCCAGAAAATGAATGAAAAAGACCATTTCTTAGACAAGTCAGCATGAGATGCTGAGCAACAAATAGACAAAAGCAACAAATAAAAGATTATAAAAGTTCCAACTGAAAAAAAAATATGTCATTTACAAAGGAGCAAAAATCAGTCTGGCATAAGCACCCTTAGAGTCTAGAAAACAGAGGAGCGATGCCTTCAAAGATTACAATCGCCAAACTCCCGGCCAGGGTGAAAGTAAAGCAAAACAAAGAAAAAAATCAGACATGCAAAGAATTAGATAATTTACCCCATTCACATCTTTTTAAAAGAAGTTACCCAAGACTATACTCCAGGAAAAGAGGCATATCCAGGAAAAGGAAGACAGACTGAGGAGACAGTGATTTCCACGTGGAAGGGCAAAAAAGAGAAGTTCTAGGGTCACTGGCAAGCAGGCAACTAAAAACAAAACCAGCCAGATTGGAACAGGAGAATGGAAGTCTAGGTAAAAAGGGGAGCTCTGTGGGTTAGTATGATGTAGAGTTTGAAAATATGAAGGAGATGATCAAAGCAAATGCTATAAGAAATCAAGAAAGCAATTTGAAATTTTAGGCAAAATACATAAGACAGCCATTACCTTAAAATGAAGGAAATTATAATGTTACATAATTTTAAGTAATTGGGTAGTATAAGAAAACAATCCACTTGACTTTGATGCTTGGGATTGTCCAGCAGTGGCATAGGGTCATGAAATCAGGGAAGGAAGTGTGATTCCAGCCCACTATTTGGCAACATTATAACATCCTACAGAGTGCACAATATTTACAGAGTACTAAAAATAGAATGCTGTTGGCCTGAATCTATACAGAAAGCAATGGTAGAAGGATACAATGTAATGATAAAGTCCAGGTGTAGTTGATACAAGATAGGAGGTGGAAGGAGAGGGAGAAAAGGAGTGTTCAGGTTTTTTATCTCACGGAATGGGGAAATAAATACTGTTGAAGGTGGATGGAAAATTCAACCAGGAGAAACAACTATATTACTTCGGGATAGAGTGCAATGAAAAGTGAAGAGAGAAAAAAAAAAAAAAAGAAAAGTGAAGAGAGATACCTAGGATAGAATCCCAAAGAATATCAAAAGTTAAAAAAAGAAAAAGCAGCAAGGCAGTAAGCAGGAACACCTGGAAAGCATAAAAATGAAAGCAGAAGAGCAAATGAAGAGGGTATTGTAACAAGGAAGTCTTGGGGAGAGAATGAGCTCAGCTGTAACATGCTGCCGAGGTCAAGCAAGATAAAGACTGGGTGTGTCCTTTGGATTTGGTGGCAAGGAAATCTGAATGATGGGAGCTCTGGCCACAGAACAGTGCCTTCCAAAGAAAGTGAGGCACAGTGGCAACAGATTTGAGTGATGCTGCAGTTTGGTAGGAAAGGAGAGGAAGGGAAAGGGCAGCAAACAAACAGTGACATTGGATCACAGGACCATTTTGGAGTTGTCAGGTATAGAGGGAGGTGGGCACGTTCCAATGCTGAGGTGGTGGTGGAGCGGGAGGGGTTTAAATGGAAGGGTATGGGCAGGTGGACTGCAGAGACCAGAGAAGGAGTTCACAGAACAGGGCACTTCCTCCTCTGCAGGAGAAGGAAGGAGGTAGCAGATGATGTAATTACAGTTAGATGTGTAGCAGGCAGGAATTTGGGGAAGTTCCTGTCTGACAGTTTCTAATTCCTCTATGAAGGAAGATGCCTGCCTGTGTCTGCTCAAAAAGAACAAGCAAACAGATTAAGACTTACTTTACTGTGTGATTTTTCTTCAGCATTCAGCAATCCAGGGTAGAGGCAAGGCAGGTGGAGAGCTGAGTCCATTCAAGATTGGGGTTTTGCCAGGTGGGTGCAAAGGTGCATAGGTATTTTCTGGGAGCACAAAGGGAAGAAGGCAGGAGCAGGCCGATTAGCAAAAGGCTAATTTATCAAAAGCTAATTTGCATATAGTGAAAAGAACTTCAGTTATGTAATGAAATAAACTTTTTAAATGAAAGCAGGAAACAAGAGGGTCATAAGTGGCACTTTGAATAATAAGCCCAACAAAAATAATGTTGACGCTGAGGATTTATTAACCTGACTTGTGCTAAAGGAAAGACCTTAATGCTCTCTTCTAAAGCTGGGCAATTGAGAATTCCAGAATGTAGGGGTTCTCTCCTACTTAAGCTCAGTCTTTGCAGACACTGGAGAAGTAGGCCCAGCTCACTTGAAGAAGCCTCGTGGTTAGGCGCCAATTGGGGCAGAAAACATCTGATTATAAACATATATGGAATGATTCCACTGTGATGGGAAAGATGCGTGAAAATGTGGACTATTCTAGAAAAGCGCTTGATATTCCTGGAGGCAACCAACTGGGCCATTGTGCTTCCCTGGCCTCAGCTCTGCTCAGCTTCTCTGGAATGGCATTTTGGCAGCTCAAGTCCTTTCATCAGGCATTGGTGGGACTTCACTGATGGTGCTGGCTCAGGAAGAGAGCTATGCCAGGTGATGATGAACTTTGTCCAAAGACACTATGGTTTTGCGATGATTGCAAGAGCTGCTTTGGACTCCAGTCCTCTTAAGAAGGTCTAGCCTAACAGTCAGGGTTCTGTGGCATGAAAACAAAGAGCTCCCGATATTAGGGGATGTTGAGAGATATAGGGCATTTCTGAAGGAGATTGGGATACATGCTTGTGCTCATATACCCCATCAAATAGACCTGAACAAAGTCTATTATTTGAGACTAATTTCAGCCTGTTTGTTTGCTGCTGTGGCCTGCAGGCTCGGCAGCCTCATTCAGCAACACACTGACACTGAAGTGAGACTGAGAGGAAAAAGAAAGTGGGGACTTAATACAAGTCGGAGGATCCTTGTTCCTTAGGGCTCCCAGTCTATTTCCTTTCTTCTTTTTCTTCTGAAACCTTACATTATCTGGGTCTCCTTTGAGATTTTTAATCTCTTTTCACTTTGAACTATAGTTATTTATTTAAATGTCATCTCCTCTTACACTCTTGGCCAGATTTTGGAAAATGGTTCTGATGGGTACATTTGACCTGCAGGGTTTTTTGTTTTGTTTTGTTTTGTTTTCCTGCTACCTCACATAGAACTTGAAAAAAAAAAAAAAAA
>RCUC01090910.1:0-13244 GCA_003697995.1 Taxidea taxus jeffersonii | reverse complement strand
CCCCCCCCCTTCTCTGCCTGCCTCTCTGCCTACTTGTGACCTCTGTCAAATAAATAAATAAAATCTTAAAAAATAAAAATTAAAAAAAATCTTTCAAAAATGCAGGTTATTGGGACGCCTGGGTGGCTCAGTGGGTTAAAGCTTCTGCCTTCGGTTCAGGTCATGATCCCAGGGTCCTGAGATCGAGCCCCACATCGAGCTCTCTGCTCAGTAGGGAGCCTGCCTTCCTCTCTCTCTCTGCCTGCCTCTGCCTACTTGTGATCTCTGTCAAATAAATAAAAATAAATAAATAAATCTTTAAAAAATGCAGGTTATGATTACCACCAAATTTGGAAAATTTTTAGTCATTATTTCTTCATATATTCTTTTAGTCATTATTTCTTATTCTTATTTCTTTAGTCATTATTTTTTTTTTCCCTGCCCCAATCTCTCTCTCCTTTCCTTCTGGGTTTCCAATGATACATATTTTTACCTCTTGTACCACAGGTCACCAAGACCATATTTGTTATTTTCACTTTTGTTTTCTCTATGTGTCCAAATTTGGATAGTTTCTATTGACTTATTTTCAGATTCACTATTTTCTTCTGCACTTCCTAATCTATTTATTTTTATTTAAGCTCAATTATGCAACATATAGAACATCATTATTTCCAGAGGTAGAGTTCAGTAATTCATCAGTTGTATATAATACCCAGTGCTCATCATATCATGTGCCCTCCTTAATGCCTGCCATCCAGTTACCCATGCCCCCATCCACCTCCCCTCTAGTAACTCTCAGTTCCTTTACCCTAGTTAAGAGTCTCTCATGATTTATCTCCTTCTCTGATTTCTTCCCATTCTGTTTTCCCTCCTTTCCTCTATGATCCTCTGAGCAGTTTCTTATATACCTCATATGAGTGAAACCGTATGATAATCGTCTTTCCATGATTGACTTATTTCACTCAGCATAATACTCTCTAGTTCCATCCACGTTAATGTAAATGGTAAGATTTTATCTTTTCTGATGGCTTAATAATATTTCATTGTGTGTGTGTGTGTGTGTACGCACACACACACCATCCTCTTTATTCATTCATCTGTTGATGGACATCTTGGCTCTTTCCATGGTCTGGCTATTGTGGATATTCCTACTATAAATATTGGGGTGCAGGTGCCCCTTCAGATCACTACATTTTTATCTTTGGGGTAAATACCCAGTAGTACAATTCCTGGGTCATAAGATACCTCTATTTTTAGATTCTTTAGGAAACTCCATACTGTTTTCCAGCTTTAGAATTCATGTGTAGTTTCTGTTTTTCTGCTGAGTGTGCCCACCCATGTTCTCATTCTGGCCAGCTTTTCCTTTAAGCCTTTGAATAGACTTCTTTTTTCACTGTTTTAACATTTTTCTGTGCTAATTCCAACATCTGTCTCATCTTTTGACTTTTTATTGACTGTTTCCTCTCCTACTTTGGGTCATGCTTTCCTGCTTCTGTTTTTATTGTATGCACAACTTTACACTGTTGAAAGTTTGGCTTATATTGTCTTCATTTAAGGAGGGTAGAATACTATGGTAGATGAGCTTTATCCTGTAGAAGCTTGATTTTAGATGTTTCAGGATGAGTCTAGAATGACCCTCAATATGGAGGCAGAGTAGCTCTGCTCCTCAGGCATGGTATTTCTGGAGTTTCCTTCATTTGAGTGGCTGAGTTGTTCTTGAGGTCTCTCCACTTCTCCTTGCCTAGTACCATGTCACTCTTGGAATCCCGTCTTGTTGACTGTCATCCCAGAGTTTTGCTTTGTGCATGCACAGCTGAACAGTCCAGTTAACGCTTTTTTAAAAAAGATTTTATTTATTTATTTGACAGACAGGGATCACAAGTAGGCAGAGAGGCAGGCAGAGCAAGAGAGGAGGAAGCAGGCTCCCCGCAGAGCAGAGAGCCCGATGCGGGGCTCTATCCCAGGACCCTGGGATCATGACCTGAGCCAAAGGCAGAGGCTTTAACCCACTGAGCCACCCAGGCGCCCCGTCCAGTTAACACTTTTGAACATTTCTGGGCTTCTTTCTCTGCACAACTCTCTCCTCCTGGGGCCATGCTTACACAAATCCCAACTGCCTCTCGATGTCCAAATTCCAACATCTGAATTCTTGCAGGCCTACCTAGCATTGCTGTCTGATAGGTCTCTGCTTCCTGATACCACAGTTTGGAAAGGGGCCCCAGGCAGAGAACTGGGCAAATGTGAAGCTCACCTCGTCCCCTCATGTCACCTCAGGATCAGAGCTCTGTATTGCCTGTTACCCAAGAGAAGAGCTTCTTTATATATTTTGTTTGATAGGTATTTATAGTGGGAAGGTGAGTGTGATGCTCATTGCTCCATTATACCCAGAATTAAGTGTGGCTACCTATGAATATTTTAGTCTCTCTTGTATTTGAATTCCTGCCTTTCTTTTATTTCCATCATTGAAATTTGTGACATCTTACCTTTTTTGTTGGGCAGTATAATTAGGATCACTTCAGCTGTTGTCAGTTAGGGGTATGCTGGGGCTGCAGATTATTTTTAAACAAAAAAAAATTTTTTAAAGATTTTATTTATTTGAGAGAAGGAGAGATAGTGAAAGAGAGCATGAGTAGGGGGCATGGCAGGTAGAGGGAGAAGCAGACTCCCTGCTGAGCAGGGAACCCGAAGCTGGGCTCCATCCCAGGACCCTAGGATCATAACCTGAGCCGAAGTCAGATGGTTTTAACAACAAAGCCACCCAGGTGCCCCTTCCTTAGACACTATTATTCCATTATGCTCCAAGTAACTTTTGAATGCCATTAGCTCCTTTGAACCAGAGAGCTATTCTGAAATCACAGAAGACTGTTCATACAGGCAGGTTGAAAGTGCTGGGGAACTACCCACAACAACCACTGGTTAATGATTAATAGGAGTTTGTACCTAAACACCCCAGGGCCATCCTTTTAGATGGAATAATTTTGAGACATGCCTACATCATTCACCAGAGTTGCTCTTTGAGATTAATCTCCAACTGTCCACTCTCCTTACTCACCCCCTTGCTAGTGTTCATGGCCTAAAGAAAAATACACTATCTCCAATCAGTTCTGGTCTTAAGGTGTGCTGCTAGGGAACTTAAACTAAGCCCATAGTATTGTGGTTAGAAAAGGTATTCTTGGGTGCCTGGGTGGCTCAGTGGGTTAAGCCTCTGCCTTTGGCTCAGGTCATGATCTCAGGGTCCTGGGATAGAGCCCCACATTGGGCTCTCTGCTCAGCAAGGACCCTGCTTTCTCCTCTCTCTCTCTCTGCCTGCCTCTCTGCCTACTCGTGATCTCTGTCAAATAAATAAAGTCTTTTTAAAAAAAGAAAAAAAGAAAAGGTATGCTATATAATACCAACTTTTCAATATTTCTGAACAATTGTTTTATGTCCTAACACACAAGAAAATTTTATAAATGTTCTATGCGAGCATAAAATATTTATTCCTTAATTACTGCTGCAGATATCTGTTAAGTTTTTACAGGATAGAGATTTATTTTGTAGTTGAGATACAGAATTTTATTTGAATGTGAGATCAATTCTTCAGTGAGATATATTTTAATTCAAATATAATGGAGATTTGCAAGATTTTTCTTATAATTCTTAAGTTTTAACTTTACTTATGTGGAAGCTGTGTTATTATGTAAATATAGATTTGGAGTAGTTATATATTCCTTATCAACTGATAAATTCTCCCTATTTTCCTCTCCCATTAACTACTTAAATGTGCAAGTTATCCCTTACACCATTCTAGAAGAAACCCATCCTCTAAGTGAACATGGCAACTTAATGTTATATCTCTGACTTTACTATAAAGAGGTGGCCAGTGCAGTAACATACTGCATTGCTTTTCTTTCTATTATTTTTTTGTCACCCTCCTTTAAAAAAAATAAATACACATTTTGTGTTAGAATAATTTAGGTTTATGGAAAAATTATGTAGTACAGAGAATTCCCACATATCCCATGCCAGTTTTCTGTCTTGTTAATACCTTACATTACTACAGTAAATCTGTTACAATTAATGAGCCAATACCAAGACACTATTACTGACTGAAATTCATAGTTTATTCAGATTTCTAATAACCTTTTCTGTTCTAGGAGCAGCATCATTGATCATTTTACTGTTTACTTTTGCCTATTTCAGCATGTGATATAATTGGAATCATACAGTATGTAGACTTTTCACACTGGCTTCTTTCACTTGGCAGTATGCTTTTAAGGCTTCTCTTTGCATGTCTTTTCATGGTTTCGATAATATCCCGTTATATGGATACACCACAGTTATCTATTCACCAATTAAAGGACGTGTTTGTTACTTCTAGTTTTGGGGGTTATGAATAAAGTTACTACAAACATTTATGTGAAGGTTTTGTGTGGACTTAAGTTTCAAATCAGTTGGATAAATACCGAGGAGCACAAGAGCTGTATTGTAGGGTAAAACTATTTTTAGTTTTGTAAGGATCTGCCAGCGGTCTTCCAAAGTGGCTGCCCATTTTGCATTTCTACTAGCAATGAATGAGAGTTCTTATTGTTCTGTATCCTCTCTAGCAATTAGTATTGCCAGGGTTTTTTTAAAAAGTATTATTTTAGTTATTCTTATATGTGTGTATTAGTATACCTTACTGTTTTAATTTGCAATTCCTTAATGACAGGTAATAACGTGTCTCTTTATATGTGCGTATCTGTATATCTCCTTTAATGAGGTGTTTGTTCAGATCTTTAATTGGAGGTTTAGATTTTTAATATGGACAATCTATTTTCCTTATTGTTGAGCTTTAAGAATTCCTTGTATGTTTTGGACACAAGTCTATATTAGTTAATTTTATGTCACTTTGATTGAGCTATGGTATGCCAAGATATTTGGCCAAACATTTATTTGAATACATCTGTGAGACTGTTTTTGGATGAGGTTACCATTTGAACTGGTAGATCCAGTAGAGCAGATTGCTCACCCTAATGTGGGTGGGCCGCATCCTTTCAGTTGAAAGCTTGTCTAAAACAAAAGGCCATCCCACCAGGAGAGGAAGACTCTCTACCTGACTCTCTTCCAGGAAGGACATCAGTCTTCCACCTTCAGATTCAAACTTGGGCTGGAACTTACACCACTGGCTTTCCTGATCCTACAGCATTCAGACTCAGACTGGAAGCAAATCATCAGCAATCATGGGTCTCTAATGCTGACTGAAGGGTCTCCAATGCTGACTGAAGATCCTGGGACTTCTCTCAACTTCTCAGGCCTTAACATCCTATGAGACAAGTCCTTATAATGTGCGTGTGTGTGTGTGTGTGTGTGTATACACACACATGCTTCCTATTGGTTCTATTTTATAATTGGCTCTATTTTACATTGTTCCTAATATATATCATTATTAAAAGATTTAATATTATATATAATAGAATAAAAATAAATATCCTATACATATTAATAGCATATATAAATATAAACATATATTTACACATATCCTATTGGTTCTATTTTTCTGGAGAACACAGACTAATATAAATCCTTCACCAGGTATGTGTCTTGCAAATACTTCTTCTAGTCTATGATTTGTCTTTGCATTTTTCAACAGTGTCTTTCACATAGCAGCTTTTAAATAACAGTAAAGTTCTACTTAATCAGTTTTTGTTTCTTTCCTGGGACATGTTTCTAGCCTTGTAACTAAAAGCTCATCTCCAAACCTAAGTTTAGATTGTTCTCTCATGTTGTCTTCTATAGTCTTTGTAGTTTTTCATGTTATACTGAACTCCATGACCCATTTTGAGTTAACTTTTGGGGAAGGTCTGTATCTAGGTCCCTTCTCGTGCAAATGGACATCCAGTTGTTGCCATCCAGCATCACTGCTGAGAAGGCTACCCTTTCTCCACCAGACTGCCTTCTCTCCTGGGTCAAAGACCAGCTGGCTGTATTTGTGTGTGTCTTTACTCTGTATTATTCATCTTTTTCTCTTTTCTTTCACCAACACCTCATTGCCTTGATTACTAACTTTATAGCGAATTTGGACATCAGGCATCATGAGTTCTCCAACTTTGTTGTTGTTGTTTTTTTAATCAGTTTTTTACTTCCTTTTTTCCCTCTCATTCTCCTGTTATGTGTTAGCACTCACCAAATAAAGGGTTAGCACTGGAGTTTTTGCCTCATGTTTTGCTTTCTGAAAGGCCAGTGTTATAAAAATGAATGTTTATGCTCCATGCCCCTAAATTCATATGTTGAAGCCCCAGCCCCCAGTAGAGATGTATTTGGAGACAGGGCCTCTCAGGAAGTAATTAAGGTTGAGTGAGGTCACAAGAGTGGGACAGTAATCTGGTAGGATTAGTGTTTTTATAAGAGACAACAGAGAGCTCTGTCTCTGTTTCTAGGCCTTCCTCTTTTTCTCTATTTGTGCATGCTCTGAGGAAAAGCCATGTGAAGACATAGTAAGAAGGCAAACACCTACAAACCAGGATAGGAGGTCTCACCACAAACCAACCCTGACAGCTTCTTAATCTTGGTCTTCTAGCCTCCAGAATTGTGAGAAAATAAATATCTGTTTTTTAAGTCACCCAGCCTGGCATTTTGCTATGGCAGCCCAAACAGACTAAGATACCCAGAATAAGACAATGAGGAACTTTCGTAAAGATCAAATAGCTGGGTTTTGTTTTTTAATCCAAACTGGCGATCTTTGTCTTTCAACTGATGAGATAGTTCATTTATAGTTAGTCTATTCCTGACAGTTTTCATTTTTATCACTTTATGATTTCTCTTTCACATATTTTCCTTTTTTTTTCTTCTTCCAAGACAAGCATTGGAATGATTAGTTTCCATAATTCTTTCCTTTCAGGTAGGAAATTATACATTTAATCTTTATGGTTTTATGGTCTATCCATTTATTTTAAAAAAATGCATGCCTGTCTGAACAAAGTACAAAGTGAATAAAAAATTTTACCACATTTCCAAATGTTACCAGCTTAGAAACTGGTAAAGTTTAGAATGTTAACTATGATTACCCATTCCTTTCTTATATGTCATTTTTCTCAAAATTTTAGTCCAACTTGATTTTTATGAACACATTCTTCATTATTATTTTCATTTTTCATATTGTTAACATGTGTTTAGGTTTACCCTATGTTTGCCAATTGTTTTGCCCACTATTGCTTTTGGAAACCTTCTTCTTTCTGGGTTCGATTTTCTTCTTTCTGAGGTAAATCTTTGAATAACTGCTTTAGTGAGAATATGTGGGTGGTAGCGTCTCTGTGTTTTCTTCTGTGCCCAAAATTGTCCTTACTATACTTCCACCCCTGATTGATAATTTAGTTTATAATTCTTGGTTGACAGTTATTTTTTCTCGGCACCAAGAAAATAATATTCAATTGTACTCTGGTCTCTACTTTTGCCATGACAAATCTATTGCCAGTAGTTTTTTTCCTTTATTTATTTTACTTGAAACATTTTATTGCTGGACCTAAAGATCCATGGTTTTCATCATTTGTAAAATTCTCACCCATCTTCATTTTACTATTTGACTCTTCATCATTCTTTTTCTTTTTCCTCTTAAACTTTCAGTGGACATATATTAGACCTTCTCATTAATTTCCTCATGACACTGAATCTTCCTTTCAGGGCTTTAACTTCTTTACCTTTCTCACTTAGGTTTTACTTCATTTCTTCAGATCTATGTTCTGATTCAGTATTTTTTTTTTTTTACTTCAGCTGTTTCTAATATGTTTCACAAGCTGTTTATTTATTGCTTAATTTTAAAAGTTCTATTTCATTTGTTTTAATCTTTTTTGTTGTTATTGTGTATTTTTATAATTTTAACTATTTGAACACAATGAGTTTATATTGCCTTTAGCACATATGTGCCTATAGCACATTAAAATGTGCTATAATATGAAAAGATTATCTTCTAATGTGACCTGTTTGTGTCTTTCCTTCCTCCCCCACTCTGGATTATTTACATGTGAAAAAGCTCAGTGTGGGAGATGCTTCATCTATGGAAGTCATGGCCACGTATGCTGTGGGGTGGTGTTGTCTTCACATGTAAGAAGAGCCCCAGATTTATCATTGGTACAGGAGCACAACGATGTTAATTTCTCAGTTTGGGGACTCCTAAACCTTGAGGACTTTGAAGTAGAAGAAATTTAAACCCCATAATTGTGCATGGAAGACCCAAATTACAACTCTCCAGGAATTTAGGCAGAGATAGATAAACTTGCCTGTTGCCTTCTTACGTCAATTGTCACAGTTCATTCAGTCCTGTATTTTTTTTTTTAATGGAATGCTTCATGAATTTGCATGTCATCCTTGAGCTGGGGCCATGCTAATCTTCTCTGTATACGTCCTATTTTAGTATATGTACTGCCGAAGTGAGCACTCAGTCCTGTATTTTACTAAGGTACAGACATTCAAGGTTTCCAGTTCTGCCCTCGTGGGCTTGCAGGCTTTATTCTATTCTCCTGAGCATCTTAAAATTAAAGCTCTTAGGTACTTCACCAGAAACACACTAATCCCGATCTCTCACACACACTCCCACCCAGGATTAACCAACAAGGAGAACCTCACCTGTGCCTCCTGGGATTACACCCTGCTTCCCAAATTACCTGGCATGTGGGCATTTTTCTTACTATTCCTGATATCTCAACCATACATTTTTGAACAATGTTATATTTTACGTGCTTAGGGAAGGGATTCAGGTGATTGAAGTCACATTATTTATGGAACAGGAATCACTGAAACTCAAGTTTGCATGAATATAGAGAAACCACACCCCAATCTGGGGCTCAAATTAAGATGTGGAATACCTTAATTATATTTTATGTTCACTAGCTGTATCATATACTAATTAAAACTCATTGCTTTTTGCCCTGAGGATGTGAGATGGGATGGAGTTTCACAGCTGTTCAAACCTCCTTTAAAGAAGCAGGAGTTTGGGGCACCTGGGTGGCTCAGTGGGTTAAAGCCTTTGCCTTTGGCTCAGGTCATGATCCCAGCATCCTGGGATCAAGCCCTGAATCTGGCTCTCTACTCAGCAGAGAGCCTGCTTCCCTTCCTCTCTCTCTGCCTGCCTCTCTGCCTACTTGTGATCTCTGTCTGTCAAATAAATAAATAAAATCTTTTAAAAAAATAAAGAAGCAGGAATATACTAATGACACATGAAGGAAGATACTGGCAAGAAAAGACTCTTCCTGAGTTGATAACACATGGATGAAGTAGCTGCCTCTTCATTAGTTTATAAGCATCTTTAGGGGAGGGAAAGTGATATATTTATCTCATCATCTGTGCAGCGGAGCATTGAACTTGTTGCATGGCAGGTGCTAAATAACTATGGAAAGAACAAAGCAAGGAAAGGGTGAGGATGGGAGAAAGAAAGGGAAAAAAAAAGAAAGAAGGAAGGAAAAGGAAGGAGGGAGAGAGGAAGGAAGAGAAAAATGAGGCAGCTCCTATCCATCATTATAATACCTACAGAGAAAAAGAAAACCTAGCCCACTTACAGAAATTGGGTATTTGGAGCATAAATATAGGTGTCCTTGAGAATGACTCCACATTCTTAAAGTCCAAGTCTTGCAGAGATCATCAATATGATTAAAGATTTTAGCTGCTTGCAGCAGCAATGACATAAGACTCTCTTAAGCTACATGTCTGAACTAGAGGAATTTGTGTTTTCAGTAGAGTACAATACTTCAAAGTTTCCACAGTGCTGAGGAACATGCTGCCATGGCAGCAAATCTGAATATGTGGATGAGTAAAGATTTCTGAGCTGCACCCATGTTTGGAGAGTTCTATGTCTTCCTTTCTTAATGGCCTAAACTTTGTTTTCATCCCAATAAATTTTTTACAAATTTTCACATCCTTCCTTTTGGCAAAAACTAGTTTCAGAAACAGGTAAGATGGTAGAAAGCTCTACCCTATATATATATTCCCCTATTATTGCAGAGACCATCAACTGTATAAGTGCTTCTCTTCAAAGGGGAGGAGGTTTTATGACTGAATTGTAGTTTCAAAAACCTCTTTCCAGTGGAGGGGGAAATGTTCTTTGCTTGGACAGGGCACGTTAGCCACATCCAAATGAAATAGTAAGTGTGAAAGCACTCTGAGAAACAAGTAGCCTGTAGAGTCAGTACTGTATTAATGCGGCGAGCATTATACTCTGTGCTAGGAAATGGGATGATGATGGCCAGACATGGAGAGAAGCATAGGCAAAAACTTGTGTGGCGTATAAAGGTAGTAATCTAGTCCACTCAAACTGCTCACTCTTTGTCTTAGCCCAGGCTGGGATAACAAAATACCATAGACTTCATGGTTTATCAACAACAAAAATTTATTTCCACTAGTTCTGGAGGCTGGGAAGTCTAAACTTAAGGCTCCAGCAGATTTGATCCATTTCCTTCTTCTACACCATCTTCATGCCCTGTCCTCACATGGCAAAGAAGAGGCAGGAAACTTTCTGGAAACTCTTTTATAAGGGCACTGTGCCCCTTCATGAGGATGCCACCCTCATGACCTAATCACCTCTCAAAGACTGCATCTACAAACACCATTATTACTGAGGACCTGGTTTCAACATATGCATTTGGGGAGGGCACAGACCTTTAAGCTGTAGCACTTCCAAACATGCAAATCCCTGCCCCAGAGGTCCAATGTGGGTGACTAGTAACAGTAGAAAGAACAAAGGCTCTGAGAGGACCCCCAACAAAGAAAGGTTGTTGTCACTGACCTGAGTGCACTTGATTCTTAATCGTTTGATTCCTTTTGGGGATGAGGGTGGGAAGAGTAGGGCCACTTGGTCACAGGATTTGAGTTGCTCTTGATGTCACTTCCTATCCTGGCATATCTGACTAGAAGAAAGAATTTGTATAAAAGAACATGCTCTCTATTTCCCTCATCCCATCATTCCTTCATTTCCTCATCTGCCCTACTCACCTTTCCTTTAAATGTTTTTTTCTAAGAATTTATTTATTCATTTGACAGAGAGAGAGATCATGAGTAGGCAGAGAGACAGGCAGAGGGAGAGAGAGAGAGAGAGAGAGAAGGAAGCAGGCTCCCTGCTGAGCAGAGAGCCCGATGTGAGACTTGATCCCAGTACCGTGAGATCATGACCTGAGCCGAAGGCAGAGGCTTTAACCCACTGAGTCACCCAGGCGCCCTTTCCTTTAAATGTTTTTAACATAATTTTTAAAACAGCTTTATTGGTTCCCCATCAAAGTAGCACTGTTTCTTGAAGCATGACCCATTAACCTCTAGTGATTCCAGGAAACAGAGTCAGTTCTGCAGTTTAGAAGCTAAAGCATTGATAATAATATACTAGTAATGTCATACCACAAAATGTGTACAAGCTTCTATAGTTGCTAGCAAACATTTTGCTTCACATTTGGCTAAGATCGCTGATGCATAGAACTGAATCATTTCTCAGCTTATATGGAAAATATATGAAGGAAAACTAATCAACATACTATTATGCCAATATTAAAAAGGCATGTTATCAGAAGAGGACATTTTAAAAAGCATTAACAAATAGTTAAAAATGATTCATGAGGGGCTGTAGCAACATCTTTCTATATATGTCTCCAGAGCCACAGGAAACAAAGTAAAAAATAAACTGTTGGGATCATATCAAAATGCAAAGCTTCTCTCTTTTTTTTTTTAAGATTTTGTTTATTCATTTGACAGATCACAAGTAGGCAGAGAGGCAGGCAGAGAGAGGAAGGGAAGCAGGTTCCCTGCTGAGCAGAGAGTCCGACTCGGGGCTCGATCCCAGGACCCTGAGATCATGACCTGAGCTGAAGGCAGAGGCTTTAACCCACTGAGCCACCCAGGTGCCCCCAAATGCAAAACTTCTTCACAGTAAAGGAAACAATCAATAAAACTAAATGGTAACCTACAGAATGGTAGAAGATATATGCAAATGACATATTTGATAAAGGGTTAGTATCCAAAATATATAAAGAACTGATATAACTCAACACCTCAACAATGAATATCCAATTTAAAAATGGGCAGGAGACGTGAACAGATATTTCCCCAGAGAAGACATACAGATGTCCATCAGACACATGAAAAGATGCTCAACATCACTGATCATCAGTGAAATGCAAATAAAAACTATGAGACATCATTTCACACCTATCAGAATGGCTAAAATCAACACCACAAGAAATAACTGGTGTTGGCGAGGATGCAGAGAAAAAGCAATGCTGTGCATTGTTGGTGGGGATGCAAACTGGTACAGCCATTATGGAAAACAGTATGGACACTCCTCCAAAAAGTTAAAAATAGACCAACTCTATGACCCAGCAACTGCACAAATGGATATTTACCTCAAAATTATAGAAATACTAATTCAAAAGGATACCTGTATTCCAATGTTTATAGCAGCATTATCTACAACCACCAAATTATGGAAACAGCCCAAGTGTCCATCAAGTGATAAATGGGTAAGGAAGATGCACACACACATACACGTGCATGCACACACATACATCTACACACAGTGGAATATTATTCAACAATAAAAAAGAGTGAAATCTTGCCATTTGCAACAACACGGATGGCGCTAGAGAGTGTAATGTTAAGAGAAATAAGTGAGAGAAAGACAAATACCTTACGATTTTATTCACATGTGGAATTTAAGAAACCAAGTAAATGAGCACATAAAGAAAGAGAGAGAGAAACCAAGAAACACTCTTAATTATAGAGCACCAAGCACCAATTATACTGGAGGCGAGGTGGAGGGGATGAATGAAATAGGGCTGGGATTAAGGTGGCACTTGTTATCATGAGCACTGGGTGATGTATGGAATTGATGAATCACTATATTGTATACCTGAAACTAATATAACATTGTATGTTAACTAACTGGAATTAAAATAAAAACTCAGTTTAAAAATAAAATATAAAAAATATAAATAAATTAACATGTTCATCTTAAAAAAATGATTCATGAGGTAGGTGTGTTGGGACCAGGATCAAAAGGCATCATTTATATATGCCGCTATGGGCTTTAAAGGAGATTGCTAGAACTCCATGGTTTGTAAAGTAAATGGGTAGCAAATTTTTTCTTTTCTTTTTTTTAAAGATTTTATTTATTTGGGAGAGAGAGAGAGCATGAGCAGGGAGGAGGGTCAGAGGGAGAGAGAGAAGCAGACTCCCTGCTGAGCAGGGAGCATGACATGGGACTCGATCCCAGGACCCTGAGAGCATGACCTGAGCCGAAGGCCAGCACTTAACTCACTGAGCCACCCAGGTACCCC
>RCUC01090898.1:0-12773 GCA_003697995.1 Taxidea taxus jeffersonii | reverse complement strand
AAAAAAAGTCACTTGTGTTGAACTAAGTTCATCATATTGATGAAATCGCTTCCTGTGGCTGATACAGGTGCAGGTGTGTCTGTGTGTGCCCACGTGTGTCATCCTGCAAAGAGACTTGTAAAAGCAGCTTCGAAGCCGGCTGTGGTTGTGTGTCTCACGGGCCGACACTGGATCATCTGACCGCCCCCAGCGGGAGCGGAGGCTGGAGCCTGTTATGGAAGACGGGGGTGGAACTAGGTATCGGTGATGAGTCAGCCAAACAGTGGTACCCAGAACACTCAATTCTTCATAAACCAGCAAGCTTTTCTCCATGTGGTCCTTAAAATTGTCACCAAGGAGTGGGTGGGCTCAGAGACAAGAAGTGATGGGCCATGTGTTGGTGGTTGTTGAATCTGAGTGAGGGAGACGGCAGGTCCTTCGCACTATTCTCTGCACTTCTCCTTGGATTTGAGTTTTTAATAATGAATTGGTTTGGGTTTTGTTTTTCAATTGTGCCAGAGAGAGAATGGAGCTGTGTATAGGAAAGGACTAAGAAGTGCCCAGCTGTTCCAGGGCAGAATGGGCGGCCTTCCAGAGCCCCGCTCCCACCCTGCAGGCCTGACCATGGCCAGGAATGTAGTGGCGGGAACACTCCCCGCCTCCCCAGATCCTGGGCTTGTTTGAAGAACTCGGAGCCTGGTCTTTGCAGATTACGTGTTGTCCCATCTCCTGGATCCCTCTGCCCCCTATGTTTGCTTGCTGTTGTGGCTCAGTTCCCAGCAATAGAACCCGGCTGGCAAGACTGGTGCTAGGGCAGAGGCATGAATGGCTGTTTCTCCGAAGTGTAAACCAGGCCCCAGGAGACAGGAGTCTTCCCAGCCCTGCCGGACCACACGCAGCATGCCGGGCGCTCTGGCTGCCGAATAGCATGGGCCTCAGGTCTCCTGTGACCACCCTCGGGCCTTCCTCTTGGTGGGCTGTGCTCCTCCCTAGGCCCTCTCCATGCCCTTGGTGGCACCTGCCTTCATGGCCAGCCACCTGTCCCCACCTCTACCTACCTCGCTCGCCAAGGCTGAGCGCTGCCTCAGTGAATGCCTGGCCTTTCCTGGTGGGTCCCCTGAGGCCAGCGGGGTAGTGGGGCCAACAGAGGGAGTGAACCGTGTTCAATCCAAAATCCTCTTTTCCATCTGTCCTGATTGAACCATGGCAGACACCATCTAGCCCACAGTTTTTTGTGGTTTTTTTTTGTTTTTATTTTTTTAATTTTTAAAAGATCGTATTTATTTACTTGAGAGAGAGCACAAGCAGGGGATGGGGTGGGAGTGCGGATGGGCAGAAGGAAAGGGAGAAGCAGACTCCCGGCTGAGCAGGGAGCTCGACAGGGGGCTCGATCCCAGGACCCTGAGATCATGACCTGAGCCACCCAGGCACCAACTAGCCCACAGCTTTTAAGAACAAGTGGATAGTGCTATATCTAGCTCTTCACATCCACATTTAGTGAAAAGTCTTCTGCCTAACTCCGAAGGAAACAATTTCCCTTTGCCTGGAGTAGGGAAGTGGAAAGACAGAGTCAGCGCTAAGAGGCAGTGAGGCAGGGCACTGTGGGCCTTGGGGCCACGGCCTGGCATGAATGGCAGGGGGAGGCCCAAGGACACCTCCTGGGTGGGCCGTGGCCTGTGGAGAATCCCTGAAGGTTGTTTCCTGGCCCTGCTCTGCCATCAGTCGTTGTCTTCTCCTTGCCCGAGATGGGTGTGTCGGATTTCCAGGGCATCTGGTGCCTTCCCAATGTTGAAAAAACTGTCCCCGAACAGCATAAGGTCAAAGAATAAAACGAGCTTCCTTATGCGATTCTGCTCACCTATTTCCTAAGAAACATGGTACTCCAATTAGGAGCGCGCCATAAGGTCTCTAGAGAAGAAGGACGGCGCAGCGAGCTGAATCGTGCGTGCGCTGTGGGCCATGGGAGCGGATGCGGGGGACATGGGCCGGGAGCCTGGCGGGCAAGTGGTGGAGAGGACCCACCACCAGCTGCTTCCTTGCGGGCCATCTGTCAGATTCTCCTCGTTTTTCACAAGAGGAAATTTGCCCGAGGTCAGACTGCGAAACCACCGGTGATCACACCTACATCTTGTGACTGGAGGGTCAGATGGGGGACAGGCAGGCCAAGCGAAACTGCCTTTCACTGCCTTCTGGCTCTAGACCCACTGACCCAAGTGCAGGGGCCGGAAGAACCAAAGACGGGGAGGTGCTTGCAGTTGGGGAGTGGCCGCTGGCGCTCCCAGTGCCAAAAGTTTGTGGCAGAAGGACCCCAGAGGTGTGGGCATACCCCTTCGGTTTCCAACTCTGCCCCCGCCCTGGAGCAGTGGCCCAGCCACTCTCTGCAACTGAGACACCCCGAGGCCTTGTCCAGACAGGCCTCTGCTCAAGTGTCACTTCAGGCTTAAGCTCTGCTCCAGAACCAGGTTTCTGTGCTAAGCAAGGTACACTGGGTTGCCCTCTTGGGAGGCCACATGGTTTCAGGGGGGTGGGGGGAGGATGGACCCGGTGCCCAGTTGACAGTTCCTTGGACAGCCCAGGAATCCTAAATGCCTCTCCCACTGTACCTCCTTCCCTGCGTGTGTTCACACTTCCTCCCTCCGACTTCTCTGTAAAGCCTTTTCTTTTTCCGTGCCCTCCTAGGGCAACTTAGATCCCAAAATACTATCAGCTGCGATCTTCGGGCACAAGCACGTGGACCACCACAAGGGAAATGGAAAGTGCGAGTCCAGGAGATTCTGCCCTGCTTCCCTGCAGCCTGGAATGGCCCACACCACCGAGACCCTTTCAGGGTCTCTTCTCCGTGGTCTGCCAGCCGGCATTCATTGTGTTGTCACCTCAGAAAGCTGATGGGGTCGACTGTGACCCATGCTGAAGTAAGGTACAGGGGGGCGGGGGGAGAGAGCACCGTCCCGTTGTCCTGCCTCTAACCTTCAATCCTAACCCTGTGCTGGGATCCGGGGCTGAATCCCTCTGAGTCTCAGACACCTTGTTCAGGAGGCTGCTGAGAGCCTCCCTCACAGAGTCTTGTTAAACGAAGCACACTCCAAGTGTTAGGTTACTCTAATTACATTGTGCACCTGGCCCCCAGCTCCCCAAGACAGCCAGGCTTCTGTGAACATAAATTAGCACTTTGAGGAGCACTTAAGCGAGGTCTAATCTGGGACTGCTGTTTGCCCCTGACACCGCAACTTTACTCCTGGGTTGACACCCTGGAGAAGCAGCCCAAGGAGGCAGGCCCCTTGGTGATCATTAAAACCTGGAGTGCACCGAGTAGCCATCAGGAGAAAGGATCGGTCGTGAAGCAGTCACACGGTGCGACACGGGACAGCGGTGAGCCGAGGGAGGAGGGCCACGCATCAGCACAGATGAGCCTCGTAAGCAGCGCTGAGGCGAAAAGCCAGCATCAGTCCTAACGTGTGATCCCAGTTATACAAGTTCAAAAACACGGACATGGAGGTGATGGTTGCCCCACATTGCCAATGCACTAAATACCACTGAATTTTACACTTTGAGATGGTTGATTTTATGTTACGTGACTCTCACCTCAAAAAAAAAGATGTTTTAACTTGCAAAAGGTATTATACCTTGGTTCAGAATATAAGAAGGGTATATAATTACATATATATAACATGTATATAAGTATAATTATATATAATGAATGGGTGATTGACACTAAACTCAGCATAACCATTACCTCTCACAGGATAGGGAAGGTTCTATGATCAGAGAAAGAAAAGGAGCTTTGTTAACAGATGTGGTTTTATATCTTAAATTGGGAGGTGAGGACATGGATTTTTCTTACATTATTCATTATGCCTTTATTTTCTGAAGTATTTCAAGATAATTTTTTTACAAAGAGAGACAACCTCCCGTTTAGGCTTCCCCTGTCCATCCCACAGAGAGGTGTCCAAGGGGTGGGCAGCACAGGGATGCGGGGCTGCTGTGGCGATGAGCTCGCTAGGTGTCAGGGGGTTTTCACTGTGTCCCATCCTGGGCTAGCAGGCATTCCAGAATGATCTTCCAAACGGCCCCTGGAACGTTTCCCTAGGAGATGAGGGACTCCCTCAGGTCAACTACCAGGTGCCCCCCCCCAACTCCCCTTTCTCTGAAAACCAGGATGGGAGGCTGGGAAGCTGATGGGTCCATGCTAGGCCAACTGCCCCCTCCCAGCATAGCCAGTGGTTCTAGCACCGCCGAGCCAGCCTTTCCCTTGCCCACATGGTCTTGACAGATGCACAGAGACAAGACACACACAGGCCATATGTTGGAAGGATGCGGCGAGCCTCGACATGTTAGATGCAGATGAATGGTCCCTGACCCAGAGAAACGAGCTTCAAATTTGAAGGCACCAAAATGAATCACAGGGTGTGGGTTTTCTAGTAGAAGTTATGGAGCTGCCCGTCTTCAAACTCAGCCTGGTGTCCCAAGCTGTCCCCAGCCCTTGGGCCACAGCTGTGACATGGGGCTGCTGTGGGTGCCCCCTCGGAGGGAGGGGTGGCCAGTCTTCAGAGTGCGGAGGTCGCTGCCCAGCTGCTCCGCTCTCTCCAGCCCTCCCTCTCCCACCATAACATCTTCGCATTAAAACCCAAGCCCATCTGTGTTGGAGGCCCCAGGACTGACAATCAGAAGACATTTTAAGTCTGGAAGCTCTGGGGCTCAGAGAACGGCCATCTGGGGCAGGGACGACCCTCTGGGTCTCAGTTGCCTCATCAAGATTGCCCTGTCTTTGCTGCTGTCTCAAGCCAGACCCCACGATTCTGTTATGCTCTGCTGTTGAGCTCCATCATGGGGCCTTTGGATTTGAGGTTGGAGTCCTGAGACACAGGGAAGGGATTCTGCCCATTCCCAGTCATCTACCCGCCACGCAGTCTACAAGACCAGTGCTCTAACCCCTGAGCTATAGGGCCTTGTCCCCGGCGCGGTCTAGTGAGACACCCTCATCGCAGAGTGACCTGCTTGGGTACATGGCTTGGCCTCTTGCCTCCCCTTCCCTGCATTTCTGTATCTGTAAAGCAAGGGGGGGAAGGATTAAACAATCCCGGGGGGGGGGGGCAGCGAACACCAGGAATCTCATTTCCCACAAGCAGCCGGCTGACGCTGACCCACTCAAGTTGGAGAACCCCTGCGCATCGCCTCCCTACTTATTAAAAATAAAAAAGCCTCCAGCTATGTATTTAGGAAAATTCCATCTTCCTTTAGTCTTGCCACTTCAAATAATCCAGCCTCCTAAATTCCTGACGCATCAGCAAACCGTAATGAGTACGCCCGGCTTCCTTCCCTGCCGTCTGCCGAGGCCCGCCTGCAGGAACTTTCTCCGACTTCGAGGAGTCTTCGGAGGCCCCCGTAGAGAGCTTAGCAGGAAGCCCCTTAAAGTTAGCAGTCACTGGGGAAAGCAGCTGAAGGAAGGCTCCAGGGAAAGCAAGCGAGCAAATCAGACGACAAAATCCACCCAAGTCCCAGCAAACAGCTGAGGAGGGGGCCCGGCGCTCCAGGCTGGCAACAGATGGAGGCCCCACGTGCACACACACACGTGCACACACACACGTGTTCACACCCGCTAAACGGGCTTTGCAGTGTGTCAGCTAGGTTGCCCTGCAGCTTGGAGAAGCCCCAAGCCACCAGAGGCACAACACTCCTATCAAAACAAGCCCCATGCGAGGCGGATGGGCCGGCTCCCGCCAGCCCAGCCCGCACCGCTGCCTTCCTGCCAGCGTGAGCTTGGCCTGCTCCAGGCTTCTCCTCCCCCTCTTCTCCCTTTCTCTGATCACAGAAAGAAACCACTCATTGCTGGAGAATTTGGAAGCAGAAAAATCAAACAGAATTTAAAATCTCTCATCATCTTATCAACAGAGAAAACTGCTACATTTCGGGATACTTTCAGACTTTTCCCCATGTTTTTACAGAACTTTTCTTAATGCAGTTGGAATTATACTCATACCCATGCAGCTCAACACAGAAGCTACTGACCATGTGTGAATATTTAAGAGAAAAAAAAATTTTTTTTTAGTAGATCCACGCTCAAAGTAGGGCTTGAACTCACAACCCCGAGATCAAGAGTCACAGGGTCTACCGACTGAGCCAGCCAAGTGCCCCTAAATTTAAGTTTTAAATTGATTATCCTTCAAAATCCAAAAGGAAAGAGGAGAACTCAAAATTCAGTTTCTCACACAGACCAAAGATTTCAAGTGCTCAGTAGTCAGTCATGTGACTAGTGGCTATAATTGTCGACGGTGCGGGCACCCAACGTTTCCATCATCATAGAACTATATTGGACTGCACTGGTGCCTTTGTTTACCCTGTAGTACATGCCACGAGCATTTCCCCATTGAGTCAAACTTTTTTTTTTTTTTTAATTTATGTTTTTGGGAGAGAGAGAGAGTGCCAGTTGGGGGAGGAGCAGAGGGAGAGGAACAAGCAGACTCTGCACTAAGCATGGGGCCCAGTGAGGGGCTCGATCTCAGGACCCCGAGATCATGACCTGAGCCAAACTCAAGATTCCAACATTCAGACAACTGAGAAGACAAGATTCAGCCAAGTAGTTCTGCTTGCCTGTCTCTGAGCATGGAGCTCAGTGCTCTAGGTGAAATGGGGCTGGAACCAGGAGGAGAACGGCCGTCCATGGAGGAGACTGGACTAGATATGCCCAAGTGCCGAACGTTCTTTGGTACCAGCCCTGTCTCTGGAAGGGGCACTTGAATAAGGCAGGCATGATGGTTAATTTTATGTACCAGCTTGACTGGGCTAAGGGATGCCAAGATAAGTGGTAGAACATGTCTGTAAGGGCTTTTTCTGGAATTAGCATTTGAATAGGTAGACTGAGTAAAGATCCTTGTCACCAGTGTGGGTGGACATCATCAAATCCATTGAGGGTCTGGATAGAATAAAAGGTGGAGAAAGGCAAATTTGCTCTCTCCCTGAGCTCAGACAGACATCCTTCTCCCCCCACCAGTGCTCCTGGTTCCAGGAGCCTTCAGACTTGGACTGGACATACACCATCAGCTCCCCCCAACCCTGGCTCCCTGGGGTCTCTAGCCCACGGATGGCCAACCATGGGACTTGGCAGCCTCTCTGTCTCCTGTTGCTTCTGCTTCTCTGAAGAACCCAACAAATGCAGCAGGAATATACCCCAGGACCTGATTCATCACAAACCTAGTTTTGTGGTGCATTCATCTGTGAGTTGTTCTAAATATTTTTTGAATCCAGTTAGCCTTACCTCTCAGGGCAGATGAGTTTTTTTTTTCTTTAATTTTATTTATTAGAACATGAGAGAGAAAGCACAAGTAGAAGAGGGAAAAGCAGACTCCCCACTGAGCATGACATGGGGCTTGATCCGAGGACCGGGATCATGACCTGTGCTGAAGGTGAACACTTAAATGACTGAGCCACCCAGGTGCCCCAGAGCAGATGGGTTTTATGCAGTGAAGAGATGGTCCTTCAAGGGGTGCCTGGCTGGTTCAGTCCATAGAATGTGTGCCTCTTGATCTCAGGCTCATGAGTTCAAGCCCTATATTGGGTGTAGAACTTGCTTTTAACAAAATTTTTTTAAAGTGGGGAGGCTTCACTACCCTTTCACACTTGCCCAGCGGTTCTGAGGTCTAGTGAGCAAGTCTGAATTTGCCTTAAACTATTATTCCCAACTGCTCAACCTCCAATCTCAATCCCTCTCTGTCTTTATCTTCCCAAACTAAGGCTTCTCCTTTTTTTTTTTAAGATTTTATTTTTAAGTAATATCCATACCCAATGTGGGGCTTGAACCCACAAACCTGAGATCAAGAGTCTGGTGCTGTACTGGTGGAACCAGCCAGGTGTCCCTCCCCCTCCTTCCAATGGCTTGCCAGGCCCCTTTCTCATCTCAGCCTCTTTGTGTGTTCTCCAGGTCTACCACCTTGACCTTGACCTTGACCTTGAGCTGGGACCAGACCCCAACCATCAGTCTTGGCACCACCGTTTCTTATTTAACTTTGGCTGCCTTGTGCAGCCTCATTTTTGCTCTGTGAGACAGGGGTGCTTCCTGGCAAGTATAAAGCAGTACAGATTGGGGTTACGGCAACGGTCCCACTCAGTGGGCCCTTGGACAAGAGGCAGCCCTCGAGGCTGGGGCAGCAGGATACCCGGGGCGGGCCTGGGCTTCTGTGCATGCTGATGGCAAACTGGTTCATTGCCAACTATGGCAAGGCTCCAGGCCTCCTGGGAGGAGCTGGGCTTAGGCTACCCAGGGACTCATGGCTGTTGAAGGCTCCTTCCTTGGAGATGGCTACACGGATTATCTGGAAGGAAACCACTTAAAACCAACCCACGAAGCACCTGGGTATCTCAGTCGGTTGGGCATCTGGCTCTCGGTTTTGGTTCAGATCGCGATCTCAGGGTCATAGCTCCCTGCGCCACGGGAAATCTGCTTGATATTTTCTCTCTCCCTCTCTCTCTGCCCGTACCCCCTCACTCTCTCTCTCGCTGTCTCTCAAATATATTAAGTTAAATTAAATCAACCCAAAGGCAGATCCTTTTCAAGAGCCTGAGATGCTGGCAGCAAGAACAATACCCCACAACGCACAGAGCTCTCGGGCAGCTGCCCTGGCTTCTCTCCAAGCTGAGTCATGGCCATGAGGCGCCCTCCGGCTGCCGGCTGGCCCCGGAGTTGCTGTGTCCTTGTTCCCTAGTCTCACTGCAGCCTGGGTTATTCAGCAGCATAAATCCATGTGCCCAGAGGCCAGGGAATAAGAGGGGATCCTGCCTGGGCTCACCAAGGGAGGTTTTCCCTCTCTTACCCTGATGAAAGGGAGACTCTGGTCCTCCTTACATGGGCTTTCTCCCCAGCAGGGAAAGAACTAGAAGTCAGAAAACCTGGGTCCTAGCCCTAGCTCCGTGGTGCTTTGAAAGCAGGCCTCCCCACTAGGGATCTGCTTTCAGAAACCTTGGTTTGCCTCTCCCCAGGAACCCGTGGGCCTCAGGCTGTTGGACCCTGGAGGGGAGCCCCTTTCCACACCCGTTTTGCTGCCCACACAAGCCCCCTGAACTCTTGCTCATCCTTCATGGCCTCCTCCAGGAGGAGGAGGGCTGTTTGAGGGCTGCCTCCTCCAGGAAGCCCCTGCCATCGCAGGCAGGCCAGGAGGGCAGAGCCCAATTCCACTCCTCTATCTGGGTCTCCAGGTCTTAGCCTGGCATTGTTGGGATGCCCTGCAGTAAGCATCACTCTGTTCCTCTCAGAAGGTCTGTCATCTGAGTGATATGCAGCCTTGTCGTTCTAGAACCTTCCACCAGACATTGTTCCCATCATACATTGAGCCCAAGGCCTTGTGTAAAGAACTTGCCAGAGGTTACCCTTGAGGCCAGGACTGAGGCCAGCCTCCACCATCTTTATTAGCCTCCCCTCCTCTCAGCCCCATCAGGATGGGCGGGGCCACTCCTGCCTCAGGGGAGCAGAAGTAGAAAGCTCCTGGCCAGAGAAGGCCAGCTGGTGAGTAGAGAGGCAAGTCACTGATTCCGACTCCCACGCAGCAGCTAACGGGTATCTCCCATTGGGTGCCACAGCAGCCTTTGTCTGCCGTAGACCCCACACCCCAGTCCTTCTTCCAGGACATGCGAGCCAGGGCCAGGAACTGCGCAGTCCTGGGGGGCGGGGGGTTGGGGGAGAAGGGGGAGGGTGGCTTTCACATGGAATGAAATAGGGAGGGGGCTCCCTGGAGCCAGGGGCCGCTTTGCTGCTTTATTAAGCCCCATTTGACAGAGGGGATGAAAACATGCTTAGAGCATAAGTACCGCTGAAGTGCATAAGGCAGGACCAGAACCCAGGCCCTGTCCTGTCCCCAGAGGCAAAGTGACAGGGAGGCCAGCTTCTTGCCAAAGTGCAGATCTCACTCCCTACCATGAGTCCCTTCCTGTTTCCACAAGGGTCCGTCTCAGTCCCGGGGAGCAGGGAGACTTTCCCAGCACCCCTGTGGCAGACCCTTGGTCTCCAGGCAGCAGAGCAGCTGATGGGGGTGTGAGGGCCGGCATGGCTGCCTCACTGAGAACCGAACGGCTTCTCTGGGGACTCACACTCCTGACCTCAATGTGGCAACAGCTCTTCGGGGCTCCTTACTAATTTAGAGAATGCATGCTATTCAGGCGGGGAGCTTCATCCCTGGATTCAGAAACACAGTGCCCTAGGGATTATTTCCAGCGGACAGTGAAATACCACTTGTCACAGTCACTGAGAACGCAGGCCTGTTCCTGGAAGGGGCTCTGGTCTCTGGATGTTTACAAACATCCTAGAAAACCAGGAGGCCAACGGCCAGGGCCCTCGGAGCTAGCCGAGGTGGGAGCCTGTGGTTCCGCCCAGCTCAACTGTCCGGTTCTGGGAGCTCTTGGCCAGTCCCTTCCCCTCGGCCTCCTGCCTGCTGGGGGCAAGGGAGGGGGCAGCGATTGGGCAGCAGGATCTGCAGGGGACTGACCGCAGGGCCTTCGCTCTGTTGGCTGTTAGCTTGCATCTCCTGAGTGTCAGGCCCCAGACGGTTCTATGGGAACCCGTCCACAGTGGCTTGTCTTTCCTAGGACTTGGCAGTTGCATCTCCCCCTCACAGACCTGTCTTTTAAAAAAAAAATCACCCAAGAAACAGGCAAGCTCTTGAGACAGAAGGTGGAATGGTGGCTGCCAGGGGCTGGGAAGGGGGAGAAGGAGAGTTTTTGATGAGACACAGTTTCTGTGTGGGATGATGAGAAAGTTCTAGACATGAGTTGTACACTTAAAAATAGTTAAAATAAAAAAAAAAAGAAAAAAAATAGTTAAAATGGGGCATGCCCGGCTGGCTCAGTGAGAAGAGCATGTGACTCTTGATCTCAGGGTCGTGAGTTCCAGCACAACGTTGGTTGTAGAGTTTACTTAAATAAATAAACTTTTAAAAAAAACAGCTGAAACGTTAAGTTTCAGAGAAAATAATTTTAGTTACAACAAAACCCCATTCCCTCCTCTGAAAACAGTCTTCTGTGAAATTCTAATCCACGAAGACAGATAAAACCCTACTTATTAACCAGTATAGTCCGAGCTCCCAATAGGCCCTTTCTAAATAGTACACATAGTGACCAAAATCTCACCCCACCCCAAAATAACCACGGCTGATAACTGTGCTATCTATCCTTCCACCATTTTCCCCAATGCAAATATATGACATAAATATTAACATGTGAATTTTTATGAAAATAGGATCTCACCATACTTATTCGGAAGCCTATTTTTCTTCACTTAACAGTGTAGAGTAAACATATTCCCATGTCACTCTCTGTCATCAGTGGTGATGGCCAGGATGGAATTCTATCATGTAAGTATTAAATGATTTATTTAAGTAGAGCCCGGTATTGACCATGTAAGTTTTTCCCATGTTTTCCCATGCTCATAAGAAGAGCTGCCAGTGACAGCCTTGTCATGTATATCTTTGGCTACTCATGAGTGCATTTTAAAAGATAAATTTCTGGAATTTCAGGGTCAAGGGGTCCCTTGCCTGTTGGGCTTCTTTGCCTTGTCTTGCCAGATGGTATGCAGGAGCCTAGGTCATTTATAGCTTTTCCTACCACCAGCAAGAGATGCCACTTGAGCTGAGTAAGAAGGTTCCTGCCCTGGCCACACTTAGCCATCGCCAGGATTCAGGCTGTGGGGCTCAGATGGGGAGCAGTTTGGGGGTCCAGGGGGTCCTCCCATGCACATCTGAACCCCTGGAGACTATGATTAGGTTACATTACAAGGCAAAGGGTGCTCTGGAGCTCTGATTAAATTAAGGATCTGGAGATGGAGAGGTTGTCCTGGATTACCTGAATGGACCCCACGGAAGTCACAAGGTTCTTTAAAGATTTTTTTGTTGTTGTTGTTGTTTTTTATTTATTTTTTGTTTTTTTATTTGACAGACAGAGATCACAAGGAGGCAGAGAGGCAGGCAGAGAGAGGGGGGGAGGCAGGCTCCCTGCTGAGCAGAGAGCCCGATGTGGGGCTCGATCCCAGGACCATGGGATCATGACCCGAACCGAAGGCAGAGGCATTAACCAACTGAGCCACCCAGGTGCCCCGGAAGTCACAAGGTTCTTATAAGAGGAAGTCAGGAGGGCTAGAGTCAGAGAAGATGGGAGGAGGGAAGCAGAGGTTGGAGTGATGAGGGGCCCCAAGCCAAGGGATGCAGGCAGTGTCTAGAAGCTGAAAAGGGCAAGAGAAGTTATCTTCTCCTAGAGCCTCCAGAAGAAAGGTAGCCCCGCCAGCCCATTTTGGACTTTCAACCTCCAGAACTATAGGATACTAAGTTCATATTGTTAAGCCACTGAGTGTGTAGGAATTTGTTACAGTGTCGATAAGAAAGTAATACATCTATCTCCCTCCTGCTATCAGGTCCTAAAGACCCCTTGTCTGGGGCACAATGGTCTCCCTCTGTACACAGCCATCTGGTGACCTGAACATTACCCTCTCCTAACCAGAAGCTTCTCAGGCAGAGCATACCGAAGTTTCTGTGAATGGGGGGAGACACAAGGAAGTGCCTTTCCGCAGCCCTTAGGGCCCACCCTCCAGGAAACTGTGGAATTGCCCTCAAGGATACTGGAAACTGGACTTGCTTAAGGCCATAGGATAAGTCTGAAGTGATGCCAAGACAGACTGCCAAGGTCTCACCTGCTGGACCGGTGGGTTCCTCACACACTTCACTAAGCTGAGCATCACTTTCTGTGCCAGGCTGACTTGCCATCCCTGGGAGAGGTAGTCATTCACACTTTAGAGTAAGTAAGGACATCTAGTCTGGTACACC
>RCUC01090897.1:0-12035 GCA_003697995.1 Taxidea taxus jeffersonii | reverse complement strand
AAGCTGTACCTCATGCAGAGCGGGAAACCTTCAAAGGAGACATGCCTTCCTGGTTGCTCCCTTGCATCCTGATCCAGTCTGATGGTGTTTTTGTAATTTTCCCGTCAGCTCGGTGGGAGAAGTTCAAAGAGACTCTGTCTTCCTTTCTGGCTTCCTTTCCAGACAGAGCAGCTTTTTCTCGGCTGCTCCCCTACCCCACCTCTCTCGAGGAAATTGGTGTCTTTCCTTTTCCCTCCCCTAACCCCAGCCAAAAAAAAGTTCCTGAGGTTGTCCTGGAAGCAGGTGTGGGGAGTTTATAAAGTATGAAGCAGGTCAGAAATCAGCCAAGCCCCTAGCTGTGGCATCTCTTTGCCAATGTCCTGTGTGGAGTTAGACTCTCAGAGGCTTTTCCAAGGGAGAAGCTCAGAAAGGGAGGGACTGGAAGAATGTTAGCATCTCTCATTAGAGCATCTGCAAGTGGCCAATTCTTAGAGAAAGTGACAGATTTTTCACAACTTGCTTCCCGGTAAACTTCCTGGTGGCCAGTGACCAAGGTGAACTTGCTCACCTGCGGCCTTCCTGTGGGTGAAGTTTAGCAGCTGAGGCTCTTCCTCTGAAAGAACCTTGGATCCCAGGGGTCTTGGAAGAGGTCTTCAAGCTCAGAATGTGCGGCAGTCCCTCGTGGCCCAAATCAGGAGTTTTCCAGTTCTCCCAAGGCATTATCGCTGCTCCGCACTGTCTTAGGTCAATTCTAACTACCCCAGAAAACCTAGTGCCGGGCCCAGGACAGGTCACAGACACAGGTAACATGATCCCTCTGTCCCTGCTCTCCCTCTTTCCTCTCTGTTAAAATGAGTCAACAAGACCTGGGGTTGGGGCTGTGTGGCTAGAAGTACCAGGCCAGATACAACCACCTACTTCAGGAGCACCTGGCAGGCCCAAGGATGAGCTCTGAGCTCCAAGTCTTCCTTTCAAGATCAGCACTGAAGCCAGCCAAAGACAGAATGTGTACCATCCCTGGATCTGGGGATAGGACTAAATAAGTGAAACCATGCAGGAGACAAGGTGAATTGTAGGCCCAGAGCCAGCAGGAACATGCTCTGAAAATCAAAATCCCAAAGGATTGGGAGGGGGATGGTTTCCAGGGAGGCCCCAAAGCTTAGGCCCTGTAGAGAAGGCTCAAATGGCAGAGGGATGTCTGCTCAGCTTCTGGAGAAAGGGGGAAGGCACCCTGCAGCAGGAGAAGGACAGAGCTGCAAATGAGAACAATCAGCAAAAATTACTTCTTGTCCCGCAAAAGGGAAGAGAAGTCAGGATGGAAATTTCCACTAAGCAAGACTGTCAAGACACTGGGTAAAAGTGGAAGGGGAAAGATGTTCACAAGGCAGGAATTCACACCATCGAAATCAAAGTGATTCACTTTGAGCCTAGTGATGGGAGAAGGAAGGGAATCAAGTAAGTGGTGAAACTGTAACCACATTAGTCAATCACATGACCTAAAAGTGTGTGGGACTTTCCTTGCAGAATTAATACACACGGACTTGGAAGGCCCTTTGTGGCCAGAGATGGTTAGCTGAGCAACAATTCTGTGCCCTTCCATAGCGTGTGGATGATGCTGGGGAGTGTCCACCCAGCCAGGGACTCTATTCCCCAGGTCCCCTTACAGTAAGCACAGTCCCATGTGACAAGGACTCACTCATGGAAAGTGAATGGGGGTGGTGTTTATCATTTCCAAGAAGATGTGCCTTCTCTACCCTCTTTTCCCTCCATTTGTAATGGCTTTGAAGGTATGTGCTAAAGTTGGCCAAGTGACATATTAGAAAGAACCTGGGTCCCTGAATCACCATGTTGAAGGCCACTCCACCAAACATCCACATTAGACAGATGTGTGAGTGAGAAAACTTTTTTGTGTTAAACCTTTGAGATTTGGTAGGGGTGGGCGGGTTCTAATATACTAGTCATCATTCCTTCCATCTCCAACCCAGAAACTGAACTTCTAGGAAGGTTCCCTTAAAAAAAAAAATCAGAGATGCAAAGATTTATTGAACCTAAGAACAAGGAGCAAAACCTTAAATGGCTATGATCACTGTGAATGTTGCACAGGCCTCAGAAGTACAGGGATGGGCAGTGGCCCAGGGCAGAGGGAGAATAGATTGGGCAATTGCATGGTAGTGCAAATATTCATTGTTGTGGTGGGAAGAAGGAAGAACAGCAGTTGAGAAGAAAAGAAAAAAACTGATCGATAAGTCCTGTGTTTAACAAGTGTATAAACCGAACCATCTGTACAAACATTCTGGCAGTTTGGTGAATAGATCCTGCCATGGAAATACTTTATTAATTGTGATTGAGGGTAATTGGCACTTTTCCCTAAGAAATCCTTCAACATATGATTAAATTGCCATGGTCTCTTTTACCTTTTCTATCTAGATTTCTCCAGCCCTAGTACCCTAACATGAGCGTTAGGGTACTGGGACTAACATCTGAAGCCTTTTTTTCTTCTTTCCACAATTGATACTTCTGGCCATCCCATCTGGCCCCAGGTGGTCATACTGGTATAGTAAGTACTAGTACTGGAAGTTATGTTTAAAATATACTCTATTTGTATTTTGTTTATGTGTTCAAATTACTTTCACTATTTTGCAGAATTTGAATCCCTATTTCACAATTGGTGTCTTTTGGACTGGCGACTCTCATATATGCCAGAGTTGATTTTCAAGGTGTTTTTGCTTTTGTTTTGTTTTGTTTTCTTTTAAATAGTGATCTCCAGTATGGGGAGAAAACCAAAAAAAAAAAAAGAGAGAGAGAGAGAGAGAAGGGTGCCTGGGTGGCTCAGTGGATTAAGCCTCTGCCTTTGGCTCAGGTCATGATCTCAGGGTCCTAGGATCTAGCCCCACATTGGGCTCTCTGCTCAGCAGGGAGCCGGCTTCCCCCTCTCTCTCTCTGCCTGCCTCTCTGCCTACTTGTGATCTCTGTCAAATAAGAAAAAATTAAAAAAAATACATTAAAAAAAGGGAAAGGAAAGAAAAGAACTGTCCTCTCTGGTAGCTATGTTAGCAGGGATAGGGCACCGTACCCTGCAGTAATATAGTAACTGTAAAATTCCAGTGGACACAAAAAAGGTTTATTTCTCTCTTATGTGGGGTGTTCATCCCAAGTTGGCTAAGGGCTCTACTCCACACAGTCCTCAGAGACCCGAGGTGACAGGTGACACCATGCTGTAGCTGTCCTGTCTGGACCAAGGTGCCTCCCCAATCACAGAACATGGAAAGAGAGAGTAAAGATTGGCACAAGGGCATTTTCTGCCCCCGCCTGGAGGCGACACACATAATTTCTGCTTTTACTTCATTGCTCCTTCGTATTTTATCGTCACACGGCCCACCTACTATGCAGGACCAAATATAATGTTTCACAAGCACCACTGTTTCTGCCACAGCTATGTCTTCTCTTATCACAACCATCTCCTCCTGCCCATTTTGCTACTTATCTTTATGTATATACCATAATCTAACTTTCCAAGAGGGCACTAGGAAGGACAGAGGTAGCAAATGTGTACTGTTAGTTCCTCTTCCCGTGCCCAGCAGACATTGTTCATTAGTCGTGGTGCTCTTTTCTGCTAAGCCTAGATAGAGCATCAGAATCCTTCTTAACACTGCTGGCTGCTGCTTTCTCACTCCAAATGAAACTCATTTGCCATTCCCTGCCTAGAGAATTTCACTGACCCCGAGGATGAGGATGAGGACAAGGCTGAAGTTGAGGCTGTGGAACAGGCTCGCTTTGCCCTACCCCCGCTCCCTAATCTGGAGTCTCCAATGTTACCAGCATTTTTGGGCTCTGGTGTTTTCCCTTCAACTTCTACCACTTTGATCGGGGATAAGAACAATCGAAGGAAACTTGACTTCCTTCACAACTCACGCGGGCTACCACATAGGCTGAAGAAAAGGAATCTTCAGGGGAAAACAGAAAAGCAAGTCCTTCTGACCCAAAACTTTGAAGTGGATCAATCCAGACCTCCTCTCCAGAGCCTCCAGAGCTTCACAGGTTACTCCTCAAAATCAAGGAAGGAAATCTTTCTTTCATATCTCTAGTGACATGGAAAAAAGAGAATATCCTTCATTAAAATATCCTCCTTAAGGGTTAAACAAAGTAGGATCTTAATGAGAAAATCTGGACGGTTTTCCCCCTCAGCCGTGAAAACCCTGCTCACCATTTTCTGTTTATTTCGAGCTTTATCCTGCACCCGATTCTCCCTCCCGCCCCCCACCCCGGGTCTCTGGTAAGAGACACTCTAGAAAACAGAGGAGTTGCGGCGGGCTGCTGGCTTTCTCTCTCTCTCTCTCTTTTTTCCCCGTAAGTCGTTTCCCAAAACTTCTTAAAGACCTCACGTTATACAAAGTGAAGATTTGCTTTCTCACACCAATAGCCGAGAAGTTTCTCCTGACAGAAGTTTTCCCTACTGTTGCTGTTTGCCATTGGCTCAGCAGACGTAAACAGGGTCATCTGGGGCCAAAGAGGGTGGGTGTTTAGTTTTAAAGCTCTGGGGTTAAGAGTGAAAGCATGTGACTCCAGCCTGGCCCGAAACAGAGAAGCCTTTGTGAGCAGCAAGCCAGCGACTGGCAGTCCCGAGGCGACAAGCAGGGGGAGCGGAAAGGAGCGCTGACACAGGTTTCAAGGGTCTGAGAGGAGGCCACTGGAGAGAGGCTACCTCTTTGTGTCAGACTACCAGGAGGCGCCTGTGGGGGAGCTTCTGGCCGGGGCTCATGGTGGAGCAAAGAACTTCAAAATAATAAGTAAATAAATAAATAAATAAATAAATAATTTTAAAAAATAGAGCTGCTGTGGTTTGCAAAGGGACACATGTGCTCCTGGGCCAGTGCTGGGAAGAGGCAGGCCGAAGAAACTGGAAGCAAGAGCAGTGTCCGAGGGGGAGTTTATTGGACAGAACTTCCTTGGACTCCCAACATCTAAACACTGCAGGCTATTTCTTTGTCAGTGCTCCCTGAAGCTCCTCCCCTTCTCATCCCAGATTGTGGGGGTGGGCAGTAAGCGGGAGAAGAGACCAGAGCAGCCTAGACCACATCTCCCCCTCACGGCCCCTGTTCAGGAAAGGGAGGGTTGTGGCTGGCAAAGCAGTGCCAGAAGGAAGCTGGCAGGCTGCTGACTCAGCCCACCCCGGCTGCACCCTCAGGCACCCACAGCTGTTGGCAGCACCTTCACCACGGTGCTGGGGACCCACAGACGTTTGGGGAGCTTGAGCTCCGCTCATGGCCAACATTCAGTAAGGCAGGTGGCCCTCTGCCCGGTCCACCGGTCCACCGTGCTAAACTGCTCCCCACCCACCTGTCACAATGCGGGTGTGGGGTGGGGGTGGGGGCTGTCCTTTCTCCAATCCCGCTCCCAAACTGCTGCTTTGAGTCTCATTGTAGTGAGCAAGTTTCTCGAAAGTATGCAGAATCTGACTTCCAGACTTTGGCTGGGGGAGAAAAAGGAAACAAGGTTGATTTTACCACTCAAAGCCTGGGCCCACTGGGACTCCTCAGGGGGGAGTTCAGAGATGAATATGGTGGCAAAGAGCCTATCTGTCTGAACATACTGTCAGTACTCACCTCATTCCTCTGTTATTCTCCACTCCTTCTGTCTACAAAGATTTCTGGGCATCTCGCAAACGTCAGGTTATTTGCTGGATAGTGAGGATCTCATGGGGAATGAGACAGACCAGTTCCTGCCACCGGGAGGAAGACTGTGGTCTATCTAGACATGCACAGAGCCATTCATGTACCATTGCCCATTGGTGGCCAGGGCAATGAGTGTGTGGTGATTGCCAGTGGTGAGAGGTGATCCTGAGGGTGTGAAATCCAATCTTCCAGGTGGATTTCAGTTTCTCCAGTCAATGAAATGTCACTGGCTCTTCTCTGCATATCAAGGAGGAATCTGAAGTTATGTATCTGGACTGGCAATAAACAGCAACACATTGAGGTAGTACCAAGTCCTACGGCTCAGGCAAGGGACCCCTGGACCCAAGGCTTGATCTATCAGACTTGGGGGCTCATGGGTTTTTCTGTGGTCACTGTTTAAAGCAGCACCCAGGCCACCTGAGCCTGTGTGTGTGTGTGTGTGTGTGTGTGTGCATTGTCTATGAAGTTTGCACCCCGTGCTCAAGGGCACTTGGCAAATGTAATGATGTGTTAGAAATGAGGTTGCCACCAGCCACTGAACCCTCTCCACTTCAAAGATAGAATCACTGAGCAGAACCCTGGGCTCACTCAGGTGAAAAACAAGAACCTTTTATCTGGGGTGCACAGGGCTCCCAGGCCTTTGCCCTTGACAGCTTCTGGGTCTCCCACAGCCACAGGCCATGTTTTCCTTCACCTTCAACGTCTGATTGCTTCCTACAAGCTCATTCAGCACAAACATCCAAGCCAGAAGCCCCTTTCCTCCCTGAGTTTATAGAAAGGCACCAAGCTCATTGCCCCCATTTCAAGCTAGATAAGCTAGACGATGTGCAAAGATGGCTGTGGCCACAGAAAACCTGTCTGGGCGGGCTGGGGTGGTGGACTCCCAAAGGCCAGACCGTGGCCACAGTTTTAGTCTCTGGGTGCGTTGACGATGGAGAAGGGTGCATCTCTGGAATTAAGAGTGTGGCACAAGGAACACAAATGCCTCCAGGAACTGTGCCACCCTCCTTCATGGTATAGGCGAGGAATAGCTGTGCAGGAGGGAGAGGTACCCTTGGGTATTACCCAAGAAATACCACTTCTTGTGGTATGAGCAAAGTTGGGGACAGAAGGAGGAAAGGGCTGGCTTTGGTTTCTAAGTTTTTGCCATACTCATTCTTTTGTTTTTCCTTTACGACAAAATTAGAGTTCCTAAACCTGGGGACCAAGTGACAGATAAAGAGACTCAGTAAATTTCCTGGAATCCTAGATTCTTAGAAACTCTATACTCTGTGTCATCTCCCGAGGAGAAGATTTCTAGATGGGTTCCAGCAGAATCTCAAGAGTTCAAGACCCAACACAGAAACTGCTGAATAAAAATGCTGGGTGGGGAATGCCTGGGTGGCTCAGAGGGTTAAAGCCTCTGCCTTCAGCTCAGGTCATGATCCCAGGGTCCTGGGATGGAGCCCTGCAACCGCAACCCAACCGGCTCTCTGCTCCGCGGGGAGCCTGCTTCCTCCTCTCTCTCTGTCTGCTGCTCTGCCTACTTGTGATCTCTGTCTGTCAAATAGATAAATAAAATCTTTAAAAAAAAATGCTGGGTGGATCATAGATATCCAGTCTGGTCCCACTCCAATTTACAGATGAGGAAGGACACCAAGGACCAAGAGAGGTGAAGTCAGACCCCTGCCCAGAGTCATTGAGGCAGGTAGGGACAAAGTCAGCTTAAAAACCTAGTCTCCTTAATCCTAGTCAAGTAGGTTTCCACTGCTTCATAGCAACTGGATTTTTTTGTTGAGGGCAGGGATCACGTGGCCTGTTTCTTTTAAAGCTGTGCATGAGCTTGAAGTGGGTTGTCACTCATGGTGAGGGCCTCAGGCAGTACCATGGACTCACTCAGCTGATCTGGTCTTCTCGAGTGAGCAGGGCTTGGCCTGAGTTCAAATGGTAGTGACAGACCCACCTGCAGAGGAGAATGGAAGCCAAGAACTTTGAATGGCAGGAAAAGCAGCAGCTGGACAGGACACCACTTCCATCACTCTTCTCTCGCTCTTCAGGGCAATCCCAATTCCAGCTCCATGTTGAGTCTGCCCATTCAAGAGGGCAAAAACTTCTCCTGGGAAGCAGGGGATTAAGGGCAGGGTAGCTGGGTTGAGTGGTCAGATTGAGTCTCATTTTCTATTTTTAAGATTTTTGTTTATTTATTTATTTGAGAGAGAGAGAAAGCAAGAGACAGAATACAAGCAGAGGGAGAGGGAAATGCAGACTCCCCGCTGAGCAGGGCGTGATCCCTGGACCCCAAGATCATGACCTAAGCCAAAGGCAGATGCTTAACCAACTGGGCCACCCAGGTCCCCCCCCCCCTTTTTTTTAATTGCTATAGTCTCATTTTCCACAGGAATCGGCTGTAAGACCTCCCATAAGGCAAAAAACTCACACGAAGTAGAAAGTGCCCTTGGAAATCCATTCTGACACCCATGAAGGGCCACAAGCAGACACATCACTTCTCAGGAAATTCCAGCCAGCCAGCCTCTCCTTCAGGTTGGAAGACAGTTCTGTTGCTGCCATGGAGCAGCGGAGGAAACCACTGACATTTAGGGCTATCCTGAACCAGAAAAATTTATCTCTGAGTGTGATAAGATGCTGGTGTGATATAAGGCCAGGAAAGGGCTGTCATGTGTGTTCCTGTGTCACACTCAGTCCAGGCACGTGCTCGCTGATTGGAGGGCAGGAGACCCACCTGCCACACTGTATCCTTACTACATTTCCCTTTCCCTCCCCACGCCCCGCCTCTGGGCTTGTACAGTTGACTTCATGGAAATTAAAGGGTGCTCTGGAATCCGGGAATCCCCACCTTAATATTAGCCTCTCAACACAAAGCTGTCACTTTGAGTGTTGAAGCCCTGACCCACAGAAGCTGTGAAATAATAAGTGTTAGTGGTTAAGCTGCTGAATGTTGGGATAATTTGTTGTGCAGAATGCGAAGACAAATACGGAATACTAATACAAGAGAGTAGCTGGAGAGGCAGGCTAAGGAATGTGGACTTGATCCCTTATGACAGCTTTTCCAGGAGGGAGTGGTGGGAGTGGGTCTGTCTTGTAGAAAGTTTCCTGGTGGCCGAGGACTGCTGTGGGAGGGACGGGGCTGGTAAAGAGACCAGTTAGGGGACTCTACTATTGTCCAGGCGAAGAGGTATGTGAAGATGATGTGGAGAGATACTAAGAGGATTGGTGCAAGGGACCTTTCTGAGGGGCACCTGGGTGGCTCAGTCAGTTAAGCTTCTTCTGCCTTTGCCTCAGGTCATGATCTTGGGGGCCTGGGATCGAGCCCCACATCAGGTTCCCTGTGCAGTGGGGAGTCTGTTTCTCCCTCTCCACCACTTGTGCTCTCTCTCACACACACACTCTCTCAAACAAATAAATAAAATTAAATTAAAAAATAGAGAGACCCTTCTAAGTAAGAATGCTCAGAGCTGGGGTGCCTGGGTGGCTCAGTGGGTTAAAGCCTCTGCCTTCGGCTCAGGTCATGATCCCAGGGTCCTGGGATCGAGCCCCGCATCAGGCTCTCTGCTCAGCAGGAAGCCTGCTTCCTCCTCTCTCTCTGTCTGCCTCTCTGCCTACTTGTGATCTCTGTCTGTCAAATAAATAAATAAAATCTTAAAAAAAAAAAAGAATGCTCGGAGCTTATGGATCAGCTGCCTACAGATAAAAATAATAAAAGCAATAATATCATTAATAATATTCACAGTGAACATTTATGGAAAACTCAGTATGTACCAAGCACTACTGCAAGCCCCGTATATGTATTCACACGTTTAATGCTCACAGCAACCTGATGAGGGAGGTACTAGTCTCCTTTTACAGATGAGGAAACTGAGGCACAGGGAGACTATGACCTGCCCAGTGCCACTTAGCTGGTAAGCCGAGGAGCCTGGGTTCAGACTTAGGCAGTTGTGCCTTTACCATCTCAAGGGACTTCCTCTGGAGGGATCAGAGAGGGAGAGAGGAAGGGAGAAGGTGGGACAAGGGTGAGCTCTGAGGTTTCTAGCCTGGGCAACTGAGTGCAGCCTTGCCCTAAGTAGCTGCGGATGACTTGAAAGACATTCCTCTCACTAATTACCTACTAATTCCCCGAGTGTACCTTGGAGGAGCTGCTTAATGGGCTCTACTACAATCCAGCACGTGCAATGTACAATAACACCCCGATGTGGCACCAGGCCCCACTTCTACCACACTCCAGTAAAAATAAATCTCTCTGTCCAAATATAGAGTGGTCAGAAGTGCCATGTTTTACAGGACAAGAGGCAGTTATTTGGCATTAAAAATAGACAAGTTTTGGCTTCCCTGCAGATCTGGACAAGAGCACTGCTATTTCCAGATGGAAACCTGGGCGGATGGAGTTAGCCACCCTCTGACTGACTCAGCTATTTAAAAAGCCTGAAGAGAAAATTATATCCCCTCTCTGGGCCTCAGTTTACTCATGCATAAAATGTAGCGGTAAGGGGCACCTGGGTGGCTCAGTCAGTTAAGCATCTGCCCTCTGCTCAGGTCATGATCCTGGGGTCCTGGGATGTTTCCCTACTCAGGGGGAGCCTGCTTTTCCCTTTCCCTCTGCCACCCCGCAACTCCCACTCTCTCTCTCAAATCAATAAAATCAATAAACTATTTTAAAAAATGAAGAGGCCAGGCATTGCAATTGACATGAAAACTCCCACTATCTGTGAGGGTAGGAACTGGAGTCCAAAGCTGGCCCTTGGAGAGCAGAAGGCCTCCTAAATCACAGGGAGCCTGCATGGATAAGGCGACCTGGCCCTTCAGCTTGCAGCTCACTGCTCACATGAAGTGGAGCTTTTTCTGAGGATTTTCAGAATTCTGTCAAGGGCTTTAAATGACCCTTTGGAGTCAGACACCTTGTTAATCCACAAAGAAATGCAAGCCAGAAGTCCCCCTCCAACCAGCACACCTCTTGAGATGCTGCCTTGATAAAAGGAAGCCAAAGACCAGCTAGACACAGGACAGGAAGGTGGGCAGTAGAGGGGCTCCTAGGCATTTTTGGGTTCACCGAGGCTGCCCCATGGAGGGCCTCTGCCCTTCCCCTCTGTTCTGCAGACCAGCGTCACTGACATGTACTCATGGAAAAGCAGTAGGCTCAGAGAAGGGACATCATTTGCCCAAGATCGTTCAGCTGGTGGACACTGAAACCGGATCCAAATCCAGGTCTGGATTCAAAGCCTGCATCTTTCCACCTAATGGGGCCTCTCCAGTGCTGCTAACTGTGAGGTCAGCACAGCTTCTCTCCACTCCCAGAGGGGACAGGAAGTCCTGACAAAAGCAGGGAGCCTGGGGCTAACTCAGAACAGCAGCCAGAAACAAGTCAGGAGTCTCTAATTCCCTTAGGGATCCCCTTGGAGTTTTATCACACCTTGAAAAAGAAAGACCAGCTTTGCTTTAAAAGGTTTTATTAAAAATTGTACCAATTGATGGGGGAGAATATACACACACATACATGCATGTGAAGAACAGAAAGCCAAATATTCTATACAGGCTAACAAACAATGGATCCCCATTCCCCTCCCTTTCTTTCCCTGTCTCTCTCCCAGAGGCAGAGTGCCTAGAACCCAGGATAGCTAATCTGGGCTGAACAAAATGCTACATTCTCACTGGGTCTCCCCCTGACAGCCCCTGTGGACTCAGGGAGGGGGTGGCCCGCTGGGTGATGCTCACAGAGCAGGGAGAGGCACTGGCCACCGGTGCAGAGACGGACGGGGAAGACCCAGCTGCTGGCTCCCAGCTTCCATGGCCTGTAAGGCTGGCTTATCTGTGGAAGAGCTTGGCTTTCTGTGTTACTCCCTTGAAGCTCCAAGTCCTCACAGGCTGAAGTGCCCCCCTGCCCACAGTGTGCCCAGGAGGCTTCGAAGCACTGACAAGTTAACCCCTTCCTGGACCAAGTCCAGCCAAGGTCCAGCATCCCACCAAGGACCTGCCTGTACCCAGAGGGCCTTGCAGCTTCTTGCAGCCCGGGATGAATGCTGATTCCCGAAGCCCCACAGAACAGTGGGGGCAGATGCCTTTTTGTTTCTGCTGCACTCCACTCGCCGTAGCCCCTCTTCATCGAGTCCACCAAATGACACAAGCTTGCCAGCTCTCAGTGTGCTTGCTCCTTGCTGAACGGGGCAGACGCAGTGGCTCCCCAACCCTCACTGGAGGCCATGGCCGGACCATCCCAAATAATACTGCCCCCCAGCCCTCACTGCCTTCTATGCCCAGACTGGAACCACCCTTGGATGAGCCTGGGCCACTGGGGACAGTAAGACAAGTCAGTTGGGCCCCTCCAAGTGTTTGGAGCACGCCTGACTTGTAAGCTCTGGAAACGGACTCACACCCCTCAGGGCTTGGGGAAGTCAC